>MJUU01027810.1:0-16215 GCA_002080025.1 Modiolus philippinarum
CTGTTCAGAATTCATTCAAATTTTACAGGATTGTTAGTCACCATTAGTCCTAGATCATATCACATCGCCATTTTGATTCGTCAAATTTTGTGGGAGTTATGGGACTTTGATTATTTCCACATTGTTATACAATGGCAAATCTTGTGGCCGCAACTCCTCAGAAACTGATAGTCCGAATTCATTCTAATTATACAGGATTGTTAGTCGTTATATGTAATAGATCATATCACATCACCATTTTGATTCAACAAATTATAAGGGAGTTATTGGACTTTATCGACTTAATGCATACTACAACATAGGGAGACTTTCTGGACACATCTCGTTATACTCCAGTTAAGGGATTTTGCTGAAATTTTGCTTAGCTATTTGCCACCTAATGCAGTTGATCATATCCTGCCGCCATTTTGATTCTCAAAATTTTACATGAGAAATGGGACTTTATTGACTTTTCTGCGGTGGCGGGGGACATAGCTACGCGTAGCAATCTTGTAAAAAAAAAACAAGGTTTAACTGGTTGGACAGTATACATCGAAATATTATAAATCTACAGTAATATTTAAGATTTCCCAGAAATAAGATTATGGATACTGGTTAAATGTTGACATTTGTTTATACATGTATACATAACTGACCAGCTTCACTGTATTATGACAATTTATTTCACGATTTTTTATTAATCCTAGGCAATAATCAACTATGAACAAGCAGCTGATTATTTTAAAGGAGAAGAATCCAATAGGTAGGTGATTTTCTGTTATATTTTTAAGACCATAGTAAAAAAAAATCTTAAATTCTAATCTCCTCCCGTCATATTTAATTAAGCAATTCAAAAAGAAATTTAGGTTTTTGTGCAATCAGTCATTTTCTTCAAAATTGTCAGTTCAGCATTGCTGATAAAAATAAAGCACAAAATGCATACACTTACCCTTTGGGTTGGATGTGAATCTAGAATTTTTCTTTATAATGGCCTAAATGCTTCTGCTAACAAATGCCGAAGCACAAGAGGATGAAGTGGAAATTTCCAAACTCAAAAGTTAAAAAATACTATGACAAATAAAAACAGTAGAAACAATTAGGACAGAAAATGAACATGAACAACGCCCAATATTTGTTGGGAATACTTTCTTTTCTTCAGAAGGTGTGAATGGTTTTAAATTTTAGAACAGAAACTATTAGGCCATACAAAATTAATTAATTGGTTCTCAGGCAATTTTTCATTTAAAATGATGAGGGAGGGAGGTGATTTTTTTTATCTTTTTATTTGCCAAAAAATAGATGAGGCAGCTGTTTACATTGTAAAAACCACCAAAAATGTAGTGAGGGAGGTGATATTTCGTTTTTATTTTATTGAAATGGCAAAAAATAGGGTCAATGTGGGGCTTTTTTTCAAGCCTCAAACTAGATGAGGGAGGGCCTGTGAACCAATAAATTATTTTTTCATGGCCTTATGTAATTCAAAATTATTATTGCAGTCGAACTTTGATGGCTAAAACACCCAGGGGACCAATGAAAACAGTTTAAGATAAAGGGATGTTCGTTCTATAAATGATTGAACTATGGTTAAACTTGAACATATCTATGGTGTTTGAGCCAATGCAGTTCCAGCCATAGGATTTCAACTGTATATGTATGTTATTGAAAGAAAACTTTCTTAGTTGTCTTTTACATGAACAATACCCACATTTTAAATATACAAGTACATTGCTCATTAAAACTATTAAGATACAAGATACATGTACCTTTAATTTATTTCAGCTCAGCAAACAAATGTTACCTAAAAGTTGCACAGTATTCAGCACAACTGGAAAATTATGAAAAGGCTGTAGAATTATATGAACAGGTAAATATTTATTTGTAATTCACAGGTAATTGGTTAGAACGAGTAATCTTTAATTTGTATTTCACAGGTAATTGTAATGAACAATCAAATCTTATGCTGCATTCACATGCATTAAACATCTTTTCTGTCTGTCCAAACTGAAACATAACCTCTTTGAGCAAGTTTCAATTCTTAATGAATTGACCAACATGTCCAAACTCTTTTCAAATTCAATTCACATAATGAGTTACAATCAATTCATAACATACAGTATACAAATATATTTAGTCTCTAACATTGTTTCCAATTTATTACATATATTTCTCAAATCGAGATAGTTATTGTCCCTTTTCTATGACCTTAACGGTCTACCTGTTCCTATTGTGCAACCAATCTAGCAATTCCATTGCTCAATAAGTGTTATAAAACTGACCTATACCTATACCTTTAGAACAAAATATATTGTAAAAAGTTATTGGAGACTTGGTATTGTGAACTAATCAAAAACAATCAGGTCCTTTTGAATTGCCTATACCTTTAGAACAAAATATATTGTAAAAAGTTATTGGAGACTTGCTATTGTGAACTAATCAAAAACAATCAGGTCCTTTTGAATTGTTTAAAATTCTATTGTATATCAATCTGTAATGGCCTGGGGAGGTTTTACCTTGATAAATTATTGCCTTATAACAAAGATAAATGGACTAAATCATAAGTTTTCAATAAATGTACAGATATAAGTTCCCTGTAGATTAAAAAGAAAGCAATAATAATTCCTTTAAAGATGTAATTTTTTAATTAATTTCATAAAGTACATACTTTTTCAGTGACTATATAAATTATATATAGATCCTATTTTCATCGACTTTATCCCCAGGCCATTACAGATTGATATACAATAGTATTGTTAAACAATTCAAAAGGACCTGATTGTTTTTGATAAGTTCACAATAGCAAGTCTCCAATAACTTTTTACAATATATTTTGTTCTAAAGGTATAGGTATAGGTCAGTAATGAAATTGCTAGATTGGTTGCACAATAGGAGCAGGTAGACCGTTAAGGTCATAGACAAGGGACAATAAATTTTTCAAATTTTAAAGTTCGATGTTTACTGAGAACTTTAAAATGAGAAAATTAAACTATCAAACTTTGAGAAATTATTGTAATAAACTGGAAAACAATGCTAGAGATTGTTTCTCTAATTTCTGCTGAATTTATTTGAAGTAAAGTGATCGCCGTAGTCTCCATTCTCAAATATGCTGCCATTTTGTTGCTTCCAACGTTGCTATTTGTATCATTGCGCCATTCATTAAAAGGGATGTTGAGTGAAATATTTTAATAAGAATATCATATTACTAATAAATTGAGCAATTTCAGTCATAAAAATGCAAAAACCATTTGCTAGACAATGATGCAGTTGTTAATTTCATCAACATTGCCTGCACTTTTTCTAGAAACTGACACGAGATATTTACATGATTGTCCAATTACCAACTGAGAACAAATTTACATACATGTTAGTTATTATTTCTATAACTAATCGATCAGGAGGTGTTTAAATTTGCTAGAAATTAGAGAAATTTTAATTACCTGTATTTTTAGTTAAAAATACAATAAGACAACACAAAATACAAATCATGTACATTGTTTATCCATGTTAATGACATCATGCTTCTTATGTCATTAAAAGATTACATTATTATACATTGTTTATCCATGTTAATGACATCATGCTTCTTATGTCATTAAAAAGATTACATTATTATACATTGTTTATCCATGTTAATGGCATCACACTTCTTATGTCATTAAAAAGATTACATTATTATACATTGTTTATCCATGTTAATGACATCATGCTTCTTATGTCATTGTTTATCCATGTTAATGGCATCACACTTCTTATGTCATTAAAAAGATTACATTATTATACATTGTTTATCCATGTTAATGGCATCATACTTCTTATGTCATTAAAAGATTACATTATTATACATTGTTTATCCATGTTAATGACATCATGCTTCTTATGTCATTAAAAGATTACATTATTATACATTGTTTATCCATGTTAATGACATCATGCTTCTTATGACATTATTCAAATGCAGAGCTTTGCACTGTATAATTGCACAATACAGTACAGAGATGTTTGAATATTTTCCTATATTGGTGGTCTCAAAAAATAGGATGTCATTTTGATGTAAGTCCAGACAACCAACTGTCAAATCATACAACTTTGTTGTATTCAATTGTCCTGAATTTCAGTATATTTTAACAATGTTTTTAGCATTTATTTCAATTGAATGATTGATTGATATTAGCTAATACATTTTTATATACATTGATTTCCAAACTTAGTTCTACGGACCTGGCATAATTGATCCTTAAAGTGAGTGGCTTTAGGTTCATAACTTAATTAAAAATATTCAATAATATTTAAAACTGTATGAAATGTATTATATCCAGCCCAGTAATCATATATTTGTCTGGTAGTGAAAGTGCAAGGGAGATAGTTCCCTCTCCCTTTCAATGCTCAGAAACTACAGTAGTATTTACTCTATTATTAGTGGATATAATATGTACTAAAATATGATGGGAAAAGGATCTTGTGCGAGGAGCCATGTCAAAAAGGGGGAATGTATTACGCAAGTCCATACAAAAGATGCATATATAAATATATAAATGCATCAAACATGTATTTAATCAAAACATTAGAGAATTTTTTTAATTACATTACAAAAATCCAATTGATTGATAGAGGAACATATTACATGTACGCACATAGAAATCAATATGCACACATGTATAAAAAAACATTTAAAAAAATCACCTTAGATTTTTTTTAAGCAAGTATTTAATTAACTCGCCAAAAAAACACAAAGTAACGCCATTGCAATGTCTAAAATTATGACTTGAAAAGGGTACTTTGATACCGTAACTGTGAGCAAGGGCGCAATTACTTTAATAGTAAGTCGCCCCTCAAACCAACAGAAGAAGAAGATTTCCAAAGGTAAATCTATCTAATGTAAAATAAATGTATTAAACAAAGGCAGAAGAATACAGGTTATTACAAAAATCTTAAGTCAAGAGACATGGAAAAACCAAGAATATAGAAATGCTGAACAAGGGGATATTTTCAGGTGGGTTAAATTTCACGATTTTGATTCCAAAACTTATTCGCGAGGTTTTATTTTCGCGATTCTCACGTTTTTTAACTCACCTGGCCTAAAATGCCATGTGAGCTTTTGCCATCACTATGCGTCCGTCGTCTGTCTGTCTGTCTGTCTGTCCGTCAACAATTTCAAAAATCTTCTCCTCTGAAACCGCTGGGCCAAATGTAACCAAACTTGACTTGAATCATCACCAGGGTATGGCTTCTCAAAATTGTGTTTGATTAGTCGGCTGGTCAAACAACATGGCCGCCATTGCTAAAAATAGAACATAGGGGTAAATTGCAGTTTTTGGCTAATAACTCGAAAACCATTACAGATATCAAAAATCTGACGGAGTAAAAATGATCAGCATGATGAGATCCACCCACTGTGCAATTTTGAAGAAAGTCTGAAAACCCATGTCAGAGTTATAGCCCTTTTTCCATTAAATTTTCAAAATTTTTGCATTTTTAATTTTTTATTTCAAAAACTGTAACAGATAGAGGTCAAGTATAAATTGCAAAATAGTTCAGCATATCAAGATCTACCCAACCTGAAATTTTGAAGAAAATCCATAAACCGTTGCAGGAGTTATTGCCCTTTTTTCAACGAATTTTTTAAATTTTTGTGTTTTTCATCTTTTATTTCCAAAACTATAGAAGTTAAAGGTTAAATGTAAATTGATGAAATGTTTGCCATGCTGTGGCGACTTCAAAACTGATGTTGAAAATTGTTCCTTGACCGCCATTTTCAAAATGGCCACCAAAAAAGGCGGGAAAATTCAACATTGTCTGATTTCAACGAAATTTTGTTTCGAAATATAGATATTGATGTTGCGACTTCAAAACCGGCGTTGAAAATTGTTAGTTGACTGCCATTTTCAAAATGGCCGCCAAAAAAGGCGGGAAAATTCAACATTGTCTGATTTCAATGAAATTTGGTTTCCAAAAGGATATTGATGTTGCGACTTCAAAACCGGTGTTGAAAATTATTAGCTGACCACCATTTTCAAAATGGCCACCAAAAAAGGCGGGAAAATTTTACATAGTCCGATTTCTATGACATTTGGTTTCCAAATTGGTCTTGATGTCGCAACTTCAAAACTGATGTTAAAAATTGTTCGTTGACTGCCATTTTTAAAATGGCCGCCAAAAAAGGCGGGAATATTCAACATTGTCCAATTTCAATGAAATTTGATTTCCAAGTAGATATTGATGTTGGGACTTCAAAACCGATGTTGAAAATTGTTTTTTGACTGCCATTTACAAAATGACGTCTCAGCTTCAAAACTGGTTTGAAAGTGGTCCTTAGCAAGAACGTTTTTTGTCAAAACAGCCCATCAAAGAAATATAGTAAAACATGATCAGACTTTAAAAACAGTTCAAAATATTGAAGGTGTTTGAGCTACGAAAGTTTGAGAAACTAAAGATCAACTGTATAACTTGCAATGTTACCTTGATTGTGGCAACTGAAAGCCAGGTGAGCGATACAGGCTCCTGGGAGCCTCTGGTTTAGTTACGTTTGTATTAAAAGCAATTTTACACACGGGGAAATTTTCGCGAATATATGCCAATCGCAAAATTAGCGAAAATAAACCCTTTGCGAAAATTTCCCCTTTTACAGTACAAAGACAAGAAATCACTACAAAACACAGACATTCAAAACTAAGGTTTTGTGTGAACTCCAATAAATACAGAGAGTGACATCAGGTGCTCTGGAATGGCAAGCATGTCCTGCTACATACACAGCACCCATCACACTGTCAGTGTGTCAATCCAGGGTTTAGTCATAACAAGTAGATGATTACAATTTATTTTCTTTCTACATTAGGTTGCAATATCATGTATGGATAACCAGTTACTAAAATACAGTGCCAAAGATCATTTCTTCAAAGCAGCACTATGTCAGTTATGTGTAGATCTACTCAATGGTCAACAAGCCATACAGAAATATACAGAAATGTTTCCATCATTTGCAGATGCCAGGGAGTGTAAACTTTTAACGGTAAATCATTGATCTTAACTAATCAGTTGTGATAAATATAATTAAGAATTCCATATATGCCAAGCAAGGCAATTTAGATATTTAATCTTTTGTGTTTTTCGACACAAGTGATGTTATTACGATAACATGTATTGATATTCATTATAGTTTATTATTTATGCTTTTTATTATATAAATTTTTGACAATATGCAGATTTTAGATACAATTTTATTGCAGACTATTTTCTCATGTCAATGCACCTTCATGTTTTCTATACAAAGACAGTGGTGACAATATTGTGATATCATTTCGTATTGTAACAAGAAATCATTTATTTAAACCTTTGACAAAACAATATGTCTTTAACTGGAAAACTTGGTAAAGCATTGGTATCTGCCATGCATTATATGATAAGAATGGTTATTATACATGTATGTAATTGGCATATTCAGTGATGCAATATTGCCATTTTACAGAGAAGATAGCATATAATTATTGTAGGCTGTTAAATTGATTATTATTTACAATTCTGAGAAAAAGATATGAGATTAGTGTTTCTCACTTTTGAGACACAACAGTTCCTATTTTTAGCGGTGTGAGATTTCCTTGTCTTGTACATATAGGTACAAGACAGCTCACACGCGACTTTCCCCGGTAAAACAAGCAATATTTAAAATTCTTTGCTCAAAAAATTTCTCATTGGTGGCCATAAGTATATTTATTTTACTCATTATAAAATTGTAATAATTTATGTCATTTGAAGTAAAACTTCACAGATAAATATGAAAAAATAACATCTAAGGCGCGCTCGGGTATACATTCCAGATTTGATGGTGTTATTAAAAGGGACGTAACTCGTTGTGTAAACAGGTGAATGGGGATGACATTTTTGTGTGGATTTTATATATTTTAGAGAGAATACATTGAGAAATAAAATCAAACACCAGTGAAAATGTGATACAAGATAATCTCAGACACCCTCGGGTAAGATTTCAATCATTTCAAACTTAGCAAGCTTCATCTGAGACTAGAAATCTTACCCTTGGGTGTCTGAGATTCTCTTGTCTCGCACTTTCACTGGTGTTAGAATCTTTTATACTTGTTGCATTCACAGAGTAAGTGTTCCAAACATGTAGTGACTTTCTGACATGCCGTGCAAAAGTTCTGAACGAGACATGAATAACAAGATAAAAAATGTCAGACTAGACACAATCCATATATCTAAAGAATCATGAAACTTAACAAAAAAAAACTCAACAGTCTTTAACATACAATCACAATTCTAATTATCATCCTTATACTGGAAAATGTATGCTTAATATTACTGTATAATCAATCAGTGATGTTAATTGTTGTGAAAAATATGGTGTTATTTCAGTGTCTAGTCAGTCATTTCTTTGTGTACAAAAATGGACTTGTATCAGTGAATTCAGTTCAAATATGTTTTCTCCATGTCTTCAAAATTGTCCTATGAATTTTCCGTTGTGCTTTCAAAAATTTTGTAGCCAAATTTTCAGTTTGTCTCTAAAAACAAAAACACAGAAAAGGCTTAGGTTTAGCCTCCAAATATTAGTGAAAAGATACACATTTTATTCCCTACAGCTTGTTTAATATTTATTGTTTTTCAGAAAATAACTGAAGCTATGGAAGAAGAAAATGCCGATATGTTTACTGATGCAGTAAAAGAATACGATACTATTTCACGACTGGATCAATGGACAACTACGATGTTATTACGTATTAAGAAAACTATCAGTGATGAAGATCTTCGTTAATCTGTGTTAAACTGTGCAATTGTTTTACTTTAAATCTGTTTTTAACATGTATACCATTAATTTATATTATGTCATAGTATAGTATGTTTTGCATGCATTTAAAAATAATGTCTGCACCATATTTACCTCTAGGACAACAAATAAGGTTGTCAACTGTTGAGACCCATTTCTACATTGACTGTTCTCATTTTACATTTTGATAATCTCCCCTTTAACAACAGATTTTACATTTTAATAACATCCTTCAAAACTTATTGTATGGTCATGTGGTGCATATTTGTGGAAAATTACTAAAACTATTCTTATAATCTGATTACTATAAACCTGGAAATTTTCGTGTGGGGGTAATTTTTGCTATATTCACGATCAAAGAAAATCCGTGAAAATTTCCCCCATGCAAATAGTTTGGTTTCAAATTCTTACATGTAAAAGCAATGAAATGGTCGAACATTAAAGGCTCTGAGCGCGAAAATAACCCCCTCGCAAAATGTTTGTCCAACAAAGCTGCGAAAATTTCCATGTTTACAGTATATTATAAAAAAAAGGAATATTCAGGATATTTAAATTTGCATGATAATCGTTCGCAAATGCAATTGACATCAATATAAAAGCACGGCCTTGAAAAAAAATGTTGAAAAAAAAAAGTGCAAAAAATGCACATTACGATACTACAGGACAACCATCCATGTACTGAAACAATATGTTTCAAATACTGTACTAGTGTAATACATGTGTAATGAAAAATCATCTTGTGTAACAGATACACAGGTACAGCATTTGGTTATTTAATGTAAACGTAATCTCTACTAAGGGATTTAACTACCTTAGAACTTGTGATCTGTATGTATTGATTATTAAGGCTCCATAAGGATCATTGTTGTCAGGCAGTCAGGTCACTTTTGAAATACAAAAAAAAATCTGATAATGGTTAATCTAAATTTATTTTCAGCGAGGTCACATGTAGTTTTAATACATGTCATCCTTCAAAAGACTCGAGATCACATCTTAGTCATATAAAAATTGACTGAATTGTAAATGTTTATATTTTTGTGCATTAATATATGTCAATATTGTTACCAAAATGGCTAATTTGCATATATGTCTGATGAATTTATGATTTCTCTACTCAATTTATTACCTGTCCTTAAACATGCATTTGCATGTTTCAACCTTTTAATTTACTGGGTTTTCTCGACTTAATGTCTGTGAGGACTCTAGGCCTATATTGTAGTTTTTACATAGTTATAAAAAGGTAAAATTTACACTGTTGGAGATAACAGATTATGTTTGCATTTCCAGATAAATGTTGTTGTATATTAGAGATATACTTGTTATTGAGTGTATTTTGAGTGTATTTTGAATATTTTGCTAGAAGGATATTGTGTCAGACACATTATTATTATGAACCTACATGTTCCAGGAGTCAGCATCAATAAAATGCTATATAAATCAAATGTGTCATATTAGACATAATATTATTATAAACTTTAAATACATGTATTTGTTCTGGAAACAATGTAGTTCAGCATTAGTAAGGTATACAAGACACATAAATCATATCTATCTGTTTGTTGAGACAATCTCATTCACGGCTTGTCAAGTACATTTGTATACTGATAGAAAAAAAGTTAAAAAGAAATATATGTTTTTGTCTAATTGAATACATTGTGTCATAGTTCTATAACTTATGTGGATTTAGAATTTATTGCTCTCATTTATTATTGCAGTTTTCAAAACATTTACCCAGATTGCAAATTTTCATATATTCAAAATGCAAATACCTCTGTCACATTCCTGAAATGTAAGGTTAAATCATTGCTATTACACACCAATCGCATTAATACACAGTAATTTCTGAATATGCATGTGCATTATTTTTCACTTTTTATGTTTACAATGCACATGTATATGAATCGAGAGAACGAGAAAGAGAGAGAGAGAGAGAGAGAGAGAGAGTAAATATATATATCCTTTATGGCAAGTGAAAGGATAGATTTTATTTCTCTTATTCTGAAACTTCAAATATTTTCCATGGTTTTGTTGCAAGTCTTTTTGAAAAAAAAAGTTAGTAAATACAGTTCTCTAATGGTATGTGAAGCTTAAACCAGTTCTGACCAGTTCGATAAATTGTCATATTCAACATATGCTGTTTCTCTGTGTTTATCATTTATCATTAGAGAAGAAGATTACACCACTTTATCCTGATTATGACCTATTTTTATTCACTTGTGATAGTTAAATTAAAAAGATTTAAAAAGCTCAACAAGCTGCACATTTAAAATAAAAATTCAACTACCTCTAGTGGATAAAAAATGGCTATGAACAGAATCTTGTGGTGTAATGTATATGTAAGATATTGATTTATAGTTTATTTTTAAAAAGAGAGACACTTTAAACATCCATTGAAATTGTATGAACAAAAACTTTGTGTGGAGAGTGCAGATTGATCTCAAATGTTTCAATAATGTCATCAAAATTCGAGTAATATAAAATAAATAAATGTTGTATAATGAGAGATTATGTGTCGTGAGATAAAACAATGTGATATTAATGTAGAATTTTATATCTTACACAAATGTGAATTACTGTTGTTTAGAATAGAGATACAATTTCATTGAACATAAATTTGTATTCATACCATGACATTCCTGAATACTGAAACATGTCACTCAAGTTTTTGGTGGTTTAAATAGGTTTTGCAAAAAATAAATGTATTCCAAATTCCAAATGGTTTTCATGGACCATTTACATTTAACTCTGTACTTCATTAGATATGAAATAAACTAAGTGAGATATTTCATTATGAATTTCATTCAATATTGTCTGTAAAACAGAGATGTAAAGTTAAGGAAGATATAGCAGAAATGAGACACATACAAAAATGTCAATCTAAAATGACACATGCTTATTTAAAGGTCATTATTCAGCCTTCAAAAACTGAAATTTAAATATAGGTTTTTACAATGTAATAATGCCACCTAATAAATGTGGATGCATAAAACCATGTATCAGAATATTATTATACCTCAACTTGACAAAGGAGGGGGTATATTTGTCTGTCATTCCTTTCATCCTTCATTCTACCCAATATTTTTAGCCCACCTGACTACCGTCAGAACACCCTATACATGTATTTTTTAGCTCACCTGGCTACATTCAGTTGAGCTCTTGCCATCACCTATAGCTATATAGTCTATCCATCTATCTGTTTGTCGTTAACTTTTCATTGAAAGATCTCTGAAACCACAAGCCAATTGGAAGCAACTTGTTCACAATAGCCTTTCGGCGGTCCACTTCAAAATTGGCGATTTTCATGTTCCTACAAGATGCTGCTAGCAGGGAACATAGTATACCACAGGACACAATGGAAAATGTATTCAAAGATCTTCTCCTTTGAAACCATTGAGCCAATTGGAACCAAACTTAGTCACAATAGCCTTCATAGTTTGTGATATTATGTTCATACATCAACCAAGATAGATGCCAGCAGGAAACATAGCTTAACATAGGACCATAGGAGAAATGGATTCAAACATCTACTCTGAAAGCACTAATCATATTGGAACCAAACTTGGTCACAAAAGTCTTTAGGTGGTCCCCCTTTAAAATTTGATTTTAATGTTCCTACCTCATCCAAGATAGCTGCCAGCAGGGAACTTGGTGAAAAAAGGACCCTATGGGAAATACATTCAGAGATCTTCTCTTTGTGATCTGTGGGGAACATAGTCTAACATAGGACAGAATGGAAAATGCATTCAAAGATCTTCTCCTCAAGAACCACCGAGCCAATTGGTACCAGATTTAGTCACAATAATCCTTAGGTGATCCCCTTCAAAGTTTGTGATTTTCATGTTAGTACCTCATCCAAGATGGCTGTGAGTAGGAAGTAGTTTAACAAAGGACACTATTAGAAATGCATTTAAAGATCTCTTCTGGAACTACTTGAACATTTTTAACCACATTTGATCATAATAGTCCTTTGATGATCTCTTTAAAGCTTGTGATTTTTATTGTCTCACCTGTGATGATAGTTGCTGGAAAAGGTGTTACTTTCTGGCAGCGGCTATGGTAGCATTGTTGACTTTTTCTAAAACTTTTATAACTTTTAAAGTGTAATACCTAAACAGAATCTTTGGTTTGCAAATATCTTAGCTTATGAGCTTTCCAGCACCAGTTCAGATGATCTTGACCTTATTTTTGTCTCGCCCGCGATGACAGTCGCAGAAAGCGAGACATGGGCGTGCAAAGTATGACGATGGTTAACTTTTACTAAATACAGGATATTTTGAAATCCCTTTGATGTAGGAACATCATATTTGGTCCAGTGGTAGTACTAATCAAGTGCTACCTAACAGACATAACATCATGTGACCTTGACCTCAATTACACGGTCCAGTCACCACGTTAAGTTTCTCTGCTAAAGTCCATTTCTCAATAACTAGAAGCAGTAGGTTCATAATATTTTGTATGTAGGTTGGTCTTGGGTTGTACATGTCAGTCTGGCAGGTGACTCTTCTCCTTGACCTCAATTTCACGGTCTAGTGGCCACATTAAGTTTCTCTGCTTAAGTCCATTTCTCAATAACTAGAAGTGGTAGGTTGATAATATTTTGTATGTAGGTTGGTTGTGTAGTACATGTCAGTCTGGCAGGTGACTTTTGTCCTTGACCTCAATTTCACGGTCTAATGGCCACGTTATGTTTCTCTGCTTAAGTCCATTTCTCAATAACTAGAAGTGGTAGGTTGATAATATTTGATATGTAGGTTGGTCTTGGGTAGTACATGTCAGTCTGGCAGGTGGCTTTTATCATTTACCTCAATTTTACAGTCTAGTGGCCATGTTAAGTTTCTCTGCATAAGTCCATTTCTCAATAACTAGAAGTGATAGGTTGATATTATTTGGTATGTAGGTTGGTCTTGGGTAGTACATGTTTGTCTTGCAGGTGACTTTTGTCCTTGTCCTCAATTTCACGGTCTAGTGGCCATGTGAAACTTTTCTGCTTAAGTCCATTTCTCAATAACTAGAAAAGTGATAGGTTGATAATATTTGGTATGTAGGTTGGTCTTGGGTAGTACATGTCAGTCTGGCAGGTGACTTTTGTCCTTGACCTCTATTTCAAGGTTAGTGAGCATGTTCAGTTTTCTGATTAGTTCACTTAGATTTCACATCAATTTAAAGGCCAAGCAAGGACGGGCGAGACATCATTTTGGGTTCTCACTTGTCATGGCTCATTAACTTCATAAGCATTGCGACATAGCTTCACCAACCAACTATAATATCTTGATCCACTATATTTTGTTTTTTAATGTATTTAAGTAGCATGTGACAGTCATCCACTTGTCAAATGACCTTGGCCTTAATTGCATGGTTTAGTGAATTTGTTAAATTTGTGACACAGTTTTACATTCAAGTTTTTACTAAACAACCGTAATGAGTAGGCTCAGGATATTTGGTCTTTTGTTACATCTAGGCGAGTGCATGCCAGTTTGACACCCGTCATGTAACATAGACCTCAATTTCATTGTTAATCGACTTCGACAACTTTTTTATGTCAATACTTATTTCTCAGAAGGAGAAACCTAGAGTAACCTTATTTGATGTATTGTTGCATCTTGGTTGATAAATGTCATATCCCGGCAAGACATTTCTGTGTCTACACTTGTGTTCCTACCTCATCGAAGATGACTTCCAGCAGGAACATATTTTACATAGGACTCTTTGGGAAATGCATTCAAAGATCTTATCCTGAGAACCGCTTGAACAATTTTGATCAAATTTGAACATAAAGTACTTTGTGTAGTCCCCTTCAAAGCTTGTGATTTTAATGCTCTTACCTTATCAAAGATGACTGCCAATATTTTAAAATACTCTCAGAAAGTGTGACATCTGGTAAACTGATGTACAGTATGAATAATCATTTGATGTTCCTCTGATGACAATGAATAAAACCAATAGTCAGGTGAGATAAAAGAAGTGTGAGCCTCTAGTTGCATTAAATCAACACCTTTCATTTTTTAGCTCACCTGGCCTGAAGGGCCATGTGAGCTATTGTCATCACTTTGCGTCCGTCCGTCAACAATTTCAAAAATCTCTTCCTCTGAAACTGCTGGGCCAAATGTAACCAAACTTGGCCTGAATCATCACCAGGGTATGGCTTCTCAAAGTTATGTTCGATTAGTTGGCCTGTAAAAAAAACATGGCCACCATTGCTAAAAATAGAACATAGGGGTAAATTGCAGTTTTTGGCTAATAACTCGAAAACCGTTACAGATATCAAAAATCTGACATGGGCTAAAAATGATCAGCATGATGAGATCTACCCACTGTGCAATTTTGAAGAAAATCTGAAAACCCATCTCAGGGTTATAGCCCTTTTTCCGTTAAATTTTCAAAATTTTTGCATTTTTTACTTCAAAAAGTGTAACAGATAGAGGTCAAGTGTAAATTGCAAAAATATTCGGCATATCAAGATCTACCCAGTCTGAAGTTTTGAAGAAAATCCATAAAACCTTGTAGGAGTTATTGCCCTTTTTTCACCGAATTTTTACTTCGCCTCAACGAAGTTGAGGAGGACTATTGGAGTACCCCCGGCGTCTGCATCTGCGTCCGTGTCGGCATCCGCATTTAGGTATATATCTTGGTAACTATGAAGGGAAGGATCATCAAACTTTGTATACAGATGCATCTTGGGCTATCTCACAGCCTCCAAGAAAATTGGGTCTCTTTGACCTATATTTTCCGCTTGAATAACTTGCATTCAAGTTTACGTCCGAGTTCAGATCTCAGTCGCTATACATGGTAGGATCATGTAACCTTGCATATGCATGCATCTCTGATGGTAAGTCAGCATCCAGGCAAAATTAGGTCACTTTGACCTACATTTTCCGCTTGAACAACTTACATTCAAGTTTAGGTCTGAGTTCACATCTCAGTCACTATACATGGTAGGATCATGTTACCTTGCATATGTATGCAACTTTGATGGTAGGTCAGCATCCATACAAAATTAGGTCATTTTGACCTATATTTTATGCTTGATTGATTTACATTCAAGTTTTTGGACGAGTTCAGATTTCAGTCACTGTACATGGTAGGATCATCTAACCTTGCATATGCATGCATCTCTGATGTTAGGTCAGCATCAAGGCAAAATTAGGTCACTTTGCCATATATTTAATGCTTGATTGATTAACATTCAAGTTTTTGGATGAGTTCACCCCTGTCTCATGAATAATTCATGAATATGCATGAACATTTCATGAACTGTTCATGAACAGATTTCATGAATAGTTCATAATTAGTCCCCTACCGGCATCGCCGAAGGGGACTTTAGGTTTGCACTTCGTCAGTCCGTCAGTCCGTCCGTCAGTCCGTCAGTCCGTCACACTCAAGTTTTCCGGACTTTTTTTCTAAACCGTTCCACATATTGACCTAATATTTGGTATGTGAGTCTACCATCATGAGTTACAGATGAAGTT
>MJUU01027810.1:16714-36417 GCA_002080025.1 Modiolus philippinarum
AGTTTTCCGGACTTTTTTTCTAAACCGTTCCACATATTGACCTAATATTTGGTATGTGAGTCTACCATCATGAGTTACAGATGAAGTTTGTGTTTGGTTCCGGTCCACTGAGTTTGGACGGAGTTATGGGACTTGGACTTTGACTATTTCGGTAAAATATCAGTTTTTCGGACTTTTTTCTAAACCGTTCCACATATTGACCTAATATTTGGTATGCGAGTCTACCATCATGAGTTACAGATGAAGTCCATGTTTGGTTCCGGTCCACTGGGTTTGGATGGAGTTATGGGACTTGGACTTTGACTATTTTCGGTAAAATATCAGTTTTCTGGAGTTTTTTTCTAAACCGTTCCATATACTGAGTTAATACATGGTATGTGTGTCAACAATTATAAATTACAGATGAAGTTAGTGTTTGGTTCCGGTCCATTGATTTTGGACTGAGTTATGGGCCTTTGACTTAGAAAATTTTGGTAAAATATAGGTTTTCCAGACTTTTTTTCTTAACCGTTTCACAGATATTAAGCTGATATTTGCATTGTTAATCAACTACTATGGGTTACAGATCAAGTTTGAGTATTGGTTGGGTCCATTGATTTTTGACGAAGTTCTGGGCCTTGGGCTAGGAAAACTTTTCTTTAACTATTTTTGCTGGTATCACTGAATTATTCCACCGGTAGGGGAGCAATACGATCCACACTTGTTTATTCATGAACATTCAATGAACAATTCGTGAACTGAAAATCGACATGAAAGTTCATGAACTGCAATGTTCATGAACTATTCATGAAGAAAAAAGTTCATGATCTTTTTTGTTCATGAGCAATTCATGAAGGATGAGAGTATCTGTATTCATGAACTATTCATGAACAATAATGATCATGAACTTTTCTCTTCATGAAATGTTCATGAACAATTAAAAGTCATGAACATTCATGTGGAATTGTTCATCAAATGTTCATGAACTATTCATGAAATATATTCATAAATAGTTCATAAAAAAATCATGAACATATGATGAATCCTTCAGTATATTCATGAACATTCATATCAATTTCCAATTTATGAATACATAATGATTAGTCCTTGGAGGGCAGATTTTCCATAAGGTTTTGGATGGTCTTTATACTAATGTCTTCACTAATGGATTCTGTAATGCATTCCAACAACTTTGACAGGCTTTACTCTGACTTTTTAACTCCACATATTTAATATATATTCACCTAATTATATATTGAAGAATCCATTATATCCAATAAAATGCTTTACTATATTTAAATAATTTTTTAAAAAAGGGAGATAATTATAATGTAAAGTTTATGGAAAGTTTATGAAGAATACTTTTGCAAAATAAAATTGTTCTTTCATGAAAAACTAGATAAGTTGCCATTTATCAACTTTATGAAAAGTCTGTAATACTTATAATATTTATGATTCACTTAACTTCATCAAAATTCATGAAAATTCATCAAAATTTCATAAACATTCATAATATTATTTAATAAAGTAAGTGAGAACCGAACTGTCAATCAAAAGAACGAACAATCCATGGACAATGGCAACATCGGACACACTAAGAAACAAGGACACCACTTAAGTACGGGACAAAAAAGAAAAATGAAGACACACATACAGATGAACAACACGGACCCAATAAAAACCATGGGTGAGATCAGGTGTACCGGTAGAGTAAGCATCTCCTGCTTCTTATAAGACACCCGCCGTGTTGAACATGTCTCAATAATAAGTCTCAGATAATTGACACTCGGAAATATAGATTACACCATAAGATCCCGTTCATTACCATATTTTATCCACTAGAGATAGTTAAATTTTAAAATTTTAATTGCGAGGCTTGCCAAGCATTTTAAAATTTTTAAATTTAACTATCGAGAGTGGATAAAATATGGTAATAATCGGGATAAAGTGGTGTAATCTTTTTTCTCTAATGATCAATGATAAACACCGAGAATTGTATTCCAAATAGATTTGGCGGGAAATAGCACGGGCTTTATTCAACATACGTTGAATAAAGAAAATTTATCTAATGGGTCAAAACCGGTTTAAACTTGACATATCATAAGAGAATATTGAATATACAATGTATTCCATGCTGACCAGTGGTTAAAATAATATTATATAAGTACAGTTAATTATTTCTTAAATAATTAATGAATACCTATAAATATTTAAGAAATTCAACGTATGATGCATAAGAACTTCATGAACATTTGAAAAAATTCTTTTATGAATAACTTATGAATTTTAATGATCAACCAAAAATTCATCAAAACTTCATGAACATTCATAAAATGCTTTTATGAATAGTTCATGAATTTTAATGATTAACTCGTGATTCATCAAAAATTCATGAACATTCATAAAATGCTTTTATGAATAGCTCATGAATTTTATGAACAACCCATGATTCATCAAAACTTCATGAACATTCATAAAATACTTTTATGAATAATTCATGAATTAAATTCATGAACATTCATACATGAATTATAATGAACTTTCATGTATCATTCATGAATATTCATGATAGTTCATCAGGTCATGAATTTCATCTCGCAGGGGCGATCTCAGTCACTATACATCATAGGATCTTGTAACCTTGCATATGTATGCCACTCTGATGGTAGGTCAGCATCCAGGCAAAATTCGGTTACTTTGACCTATATTTTATGCTTGATTGATTTACATTCTAGTTTTTGGATGAGTTCAGATCTCAGTCGCTATACATGGTAGGATCATTGTAACCTTACATATGCATACATCTCGGATGGTAGATCAGCATCCAAGCAAAATTGGGTTACTCTGACAATGTGCCATAACGAGGCGAACTCTCTGTAATCATTGATTACCTATGTTTTAAATTTTCGTATTTTTCATCTATTATTTCCAAAAGTATAGAAGATGAAGGTTAAGTGTAAATTGGTAAAATGTTTGCCATGCTGTGGTGACTTCAAAACTGATGTTGAAAACCGTCATTTTCAAAATGGCCGCCAAAAAAGGCGGGGAAATTCAACATTGTCCGATTTCAATGTAATTTGGTTTCCAAATAAATCTTGATGTTGCGAGTTCAAAAGCGGTGTTGAAAATTGTTCCTTGACTGCCATTTTCAAAATGGCTGCCAAAAAAGGTGGGAAAATTCAACTTTGTCCGATTTCAATAAAATTTGATTTCCAAGTAGATATTGATGTTGCGACTTCAAAACCGATGTTGAAAATTGTTCGTTGACCGCCATTTTCAAAACGGCCACCAAAAAAGGCGGGTAAATTCAACATTGTCTGATTTCAATGACATTTGGTTTCCAAATAGGTCTTGATGTCGCAACTTCAAAAATGATGTTAAAAATTGTTCGTTGACGGCCATATTTAAAATGGCCACCATAGAGGATTTATTGACAATATAAGGCTACGAGTTGAAAAAAAATGCAGCAAATCAATCTACAGAGTTGATTAAATTAAATCATCTAGAACATATATCCTAACAAGATAATTACCTTCTGAATATGTTTGATAGTCAAAATTTTCCACCATTTGCATAACCTTAATTAGAATCTAACAAAGTCCAAGTTAGGCCTGTTTGAAGGACAAAATAACCAACAGATAAAATGAAGAGCGAGGCAGTTCGTGTAAGTATAAATAAACAAACAAGTTAAAATTCTTGTCCAACTGCAATAAAAGGTAAAAGAATATGTACATATTATCAAAGGTTAAAATATATAAATTGAAAAATAAAAGATAAAAGCTCATCCCCACCTCTATCTTTTATTTTTCAATTATATTTTTACATTTGATATACCGGTAATATGTACATATTCTTCAACCTTTTATTGCAGTTCGACAAGAATTTTTACATGTTCGTTCATTTATAACTGATAGGTAAATGGATGAAAGATTATTTACCAATATATTTTATGACAACAAATGACGAGATACCTCTGCCTTTTTATAGAACAATGTTCTGAGCTGTTTTTTCATGTGCCAGAACATCATTTCAACCCATACTATTTCCAGATTTTGTTGCCCCGTTGTTGAATGAACTGGAGGGAGACAATGAATATATTCTGATTCCCAGTTAAAATCAGATGAACAATAAAAATTCTAGGTACAATGTAAAACAAGAGTTAGGTCATTTCTGGGTTCTTAAAGCTTGGAAAAAATCTCACCAAATTTTGCTCCTCTGTTGTTGAAGGAACTGGAGGGAGACGATGAATATATTCTGATTCCATGTCAACCTTTCTTTAAAATCAGATGAACAATAAAAATTCTGGGTACAATGTAAAACAAGAGTTAGGTCCTCTCTGGGTTCTTAAAGCTTATAAACAGAAATAATCCCACCAAATTTGTTGACACACTAATGCAAACTTACTTACAGAAGTATCCATACACAAACCCTGTTGGAAAATTAACATTTTACTTAGGTACTCCTTGAAAAGCAACATTCAGGTTCCATTTGGCCCTGACCACTTGTAACTCTTAAATGGTAATGAGTATCACAATCTGAATACCATATTTTTTTTTTTTTATTACAAGTCCATTAAAACAAGATTGCTACGCAGAGCCATATGTTCCCTGTCGCACAAGAAACATAAAAACCCATATCATACTATCACTGAAAAACAATCTAGGCAGAGGTAGTTAATAAATATTGCTGAAATCGTAAAAAAAAATATGAAGCAGAATACTTTTTTTCTAAAATTTCAGATTTGTTGTTTGGTTTATCCATCGAAACCAATTTCAGACCACCTTCAAAAAAACTTTGGGCAGGGATTCCCCTTATTATTTTAGTAATACATATTGCTGAAATCAAACATTCCAAGTCCCCCTTGCAACAAAAATTTTGGCAGTGGTTCCCCTTATAATCTAGTAATTATCATTGAAAAAAAAATCTAGCAGAATACTTTTTTTTTCTAAAATTCTAAAATTAAAAAGCTCCACTACCCATTACAACTCATTTCAGACCACCATTCCAAAAAAAAAAAGAGCTGTCGCCAAATGGCAGCCAGTTACACCCCCGCTCATCGAACCCTGAATCAATATGTTAAGTGCAAATTAAGTGTATGGACACAATACAGGTGTGGACACAATACAACTGTGGACACAATACAAGCATTTACACAGTTGGATGTGAGGTTGCCAAAAAAAGAGTAAAGAAAAAGTTCAACTGGAAAATGAAAGTAAAAAAAATCATAAAGTCTGTAAACAGAATTAGTAGTACAGCAATATGGCTGAAAAAAGGAGATGCAGTGTGGTAACCTTCAAAGAAGCTCCATACCAAATATGAAGTAGCTGTTGTGTGCAGTTCCTCAGAAAAATGCGACGAAAAAGTCACAATTTTGAAAATTAAAGTAAAAAAGGCACAAAGTCGGTAAACAGGAAGTGGTGATCTCATATGGCTGAAAAGGTGAGGCGCACTATAGGACCCTATACTGATGCACCATACCATACATCAAGTGGCTGTCATGTGTAGTTGCTGAGAAAAATGCGACGAAAAAGTCACAATTTTGAAAATAAAAGTAAAAAAGAAAATGTGTCCATGAGACACAGATGCCCCGCCATACAGATATCAGCAAACAGGAAGTAGATGAGTGACAGACCTGAAAAGGGGAGACACTGTACAACTCATCATATCAAAGCTTCATACCAAATATCAAATCATTCCTGCATACACAAGCTGAGAAATCCTTGACTAAAAATTTCAATTTATGGCTATAATGGGAAAAACTCAAAGTTGTCGTCAAACAGGAAGTAGATGAGTTACGGACTTGAAAAGGGGCGACACAGTACAACTCATCATACTAAAGCTTCAGACCAAATATCAAATCATTACTGCATACACAAGCTGAGAAATCCTTGAAGAAAAATTTCCATATATGGCTATAATGGGAAAAATTAAAAGTTGTCGTCAAACAGGAAATAGATGAGTTATGGACTTGGAAAGGGGAGACATGGTACAACTCATCATACTAAAGCTTCAGACCAAATATCAAATCATTACTGCATACACAAGCTGAGAAATCCTTGATGAAAATTTTCGGACGTATGTAACGACGTACGGACAAGGATAAAACTTAATGCCCCCGTTGCCTAACAGCTGGGGCATAAAAAGGCACAAAGTCGGTAAACAGGAAGTGGTGATCTCATATGGCCAAAGAGGGGAGGCGCAGCATAGGTCCCCATACTGATGCACCATACCAAATATCAAGTGGCTGTCATGTGATGTTGCTGAGAAAAATGTGACGAAAAAGTGACAATTTTGAAAATAAAAGTAAACAAGAGGCTCTCAAGAGCCTGTAGTGCTCACCTGGACCATGGCTGACATAGATAAAAGGCATTTCCAATAGGAAAAACGAAACATAAAATTTAGCAGAATACTTTTTTTTTCTAAAATTACAGTATTCTTGTTTGGTTTCCATGGCAACCGAAAGATCCACCATCCATTACAACCCATAACAGAACACCATTAAAAAAGAATTTGGGCAGGGGTTCCCCTTATAATCAAAGTAATATTTATTGCTGAAATTAAAACATTCAAACCACATTTCAAATAAAAATTCAAAAATTTGGGCAGAGATTCCCCTTAAAATCAATAGGGCCATTGCAAAAACTATGTTCCAGATGGTGGCCATCTCAGGATGAGGTACGGACCTACCAGATACATTTTTTGGATGGGACCACCTAAGGACCATTGTGGCTTAGTTTGGTTCTAATTGGACTAGTAATAGAGAAGAAGATCTTTGAATGTATATTCCATAGGGTCCAATGTTAAAACTATGTTCCTGCTGGCAGCCATCTTGGATGAGGTACAGACCTGCCGGATACCTTTTTTGGAAGGGACCATCTAAGGGCCATTGTGGCTTAGTTTAGTTTTAATTGGACTAGTAGTTTCTGAGAAGATCTTTGAATGTATTTTCCATAGGGTCCAATGTTAAAACTATGTTCCCCGCTGGTGGCCATCTTGGTTTACGTACAACCCTGTCGGATACCTTTTTTCGAAGGGACCATCTAAGGGGCATTTTGGCTTAGTTTAGTTTTAATTTGACTAGTAGTTTCTGAGAAGAAGATCTTTGAATGTATTTTCCATAGGGTCCAATGTTAAAACTATGTTCCCTGCTGGCGACCGTCTTGGATGAGGTACAGACCTGCCAGATACCTTTTATGGAAGGGACCATCTAAGGACCATTGTGGCTAAGTTTAGTTTTAATTGGACTAGTAGTTTCTGAGAAGATCTTTGAATGTATTTTCCTTAGGGTCCAATGTTAAAACTATGTTCACCTCTGGTAGCCATCTTGGATTACGTACAGACCTGTCGGATACCTTTTTTCGAAGGGACCATCTAAGGACCATTGTGACTAAGTTTGGTTATAATTGCACTGATTGTTTCTGAGGAGAAGATCTTTGAATGTCTTTTCCATAGGGTCCAATGTTAAAACTATGTTCCCCGCTGGCAGATCTTGGATTAGGTACAGACCTGCTAGATACCTTCTTTGGAAGAGACCATCTAAGCACCATTGTAAATAAGTTTGGTTATAATTGGACTGGTAGTTTCTGAGAAAAAGATCTTTGAATGTGTTTTCCATAGGGTTCAATGTTAAAACTATGTTCCCCAATGGCGACCATCTTGGATTAGGTACTGACCTGCTGGATACCTTTTTTGGAAGGGACCATCTAAGGACCATTGTGACCAAATTTGGTTCCAATTGGCCCAGTGGTTTCAGAGGAGAAGATCTTTGAACGAAAAGTTTATGCCTGACAGACGAAAGGACGGACGGACGCCGGACGCCAAGTGATGGCAAAAGCTCACCCTGGCATAGCCAGGTGAGCTAAAAAGGCACAAAGTCGGTAAACAGGAAGTGGTGATCCCATATGGCTGAAAAGGGGAGGCGCAGTATAGGGCCCATACTGATGCACCATACCAAATATCAAGTGGCTGTCATGTGTAGTTTCTGAGAAAAATGCGACGAAAATATGTGACGGACAGACGGACGGATGGATGGACAGAGGTAAAACTGTATATCCCCCTCCTTCGGAGCAGGGGTATAAAAATTGGGCAGGGGTTCCCCTTATAATTTAAAAAATACATATTGCTGAAATCAAAACATGTTTGAAAAGAAAACAGCCATCACTGAAAGATATATATGGTAATGTTTCAGGAAATTTACCGAAATTAGAATTTTCAATTGTAAATTTTTTTTTAACTCCATCATTCTGTGAAGCTTTGACAACTTTGCAAAACAAATAGTGAATAAGTTGATTACCTTCCTAATGGTTTTATTATCTCCCTGCTTAAAATTATGACTTCTCATTACATCTAATTTTTTAGTTAAAGACACCCCCAAAAAAGAGTTTTGATGTACATATTTAAGCTAATTTGTCGTATAGTACATGTTTTAGTAAGAAAAGGAACATTTCTATTTGAACAATAAAACTTGCTGCTATTTTTGTTATTAAAACATAGGTAATCAACAATTACAAAGTTCGCCTCGTTATGGCACATTGTCACAGCAACGAAATTTTGCCTGGATGCTGACATAATATCAAAATTGCATGCATATGCAAGGTTACCTGAACCAACAATGTACAATTACTGAGCTATTAACTCGGATGTATACATTAATGTAAGTCATTCATGCGTAAAAGTTTTTTTTTTAGTGACCTAATTTTGTCTGAATGCTAAGCTACCATCACAGATGCATGCACATGCACATGCAAGATGATCCTACCATGTATGATCCCTGACATGAACTTGAATGTAAGTAACTAAAGCAGAAAATGTAGATCAAAGTGACCCCATTTTTGCCTGGATGCTGACCTACCATCAGAGATGCATGCATGTGCAAGGTTAGATGATCTTACCATGTACAATGACTAAGATATCAACTCAAATGTAAACTTGAATGTAAGTCAGTCAAGCGGAAATTGTAGGTCAAAGTGACCTTATTTTGCCTGATTGCTGACCTACCATCAGAGATAGAAAAAAAAAGAGAAACGGGGAATGTGTCAAAGAGAAAATGACCCAAAGGGGAGTAATAACAACACAAAGCCACCAAAAGATCTTCAATGAACGGTGAGAAAACCCCACACCCAACGGCAGGTCGGAGTCGGGCACTTGAATTTAAGTCACTCAAGCGGAAAATGTAGGTCAAAGTGACCTTTTGCCTGGATGCTGACCTACCATCAGAGATGCATGCACATACACAGTAAGATGATCATACTATGTATAGTTACTGAGATATGAACTTGGAATTTGCAAGTTGCGTCCACAAAAGTGTGACAGACGGACGGACAGACAGATGGATGGACGGACTTAGCCCATTACTAGGTCCTAGTGTCGCTGTGCAGCAGGGGACAAACATAGGTAATCAACGATTACATAGTTCGCCTCGTTATGGCACATTGTCAGAGTAACCCAATTTTGCCTGGATGCTGATCTACCATCTGAGATGTATGCATTTGTGAGGTTACAATGATCCTACCATGTATAGTGACTGAGATCTGAACTCATCCAAAAACTTGAATGTAAATCAATCAAGCGTAAAATATAGGTCAAAGTGACCTAATTTTGCATGGATTATGACATACCATCAGAGTTGCATGCATATGCAAGGTTACAAGATCCTACCATGTATAGTGACTGAGATCTGAACTCATCCAAAAACATATGTCAAAGTGACCTAATTTTGCCTTGATGCTGACCTAACATCAGAGATGCATGCATATGCAAGGTTAGATGATCCTACCATGTATAGTGATTGAAATCTGAACTCTTCCAAGAACTTGAATGTAAATCAATCAAGCATAAAATATAGGTCAAAGTGACCTAATTTTGCATGGATGCTGACCTACCATCAAATTTGCATACATATGCAAGGTTACATGATCCTACCATGTATAGTGACTGAGATCTGAACTCGGACGTAAACTTGAATGTAAGTCATTCAAGCAGAAAATATAGGTCAAAGAGACCCAATTTTCTTGGATGCTGACCTACCATCAGAGATGCATGCATATGCAAGGTTACATGATCTTACCATGTATAGTGAATGAGATCTGAACTCGGACATAAACTTGAATGTAAGTCGTTCAAGCGGAAAATATAGGTCAAAGTGACCTAATTTTGCCTGGATGCTGACCTACCATCAGAGATGCATGCATATGCAAGGTTACATGATCCTAGCATATATAGTGACTGAGATCTGAACTCGGACGTAAACTTGAATGTAAGTCGTTCAAGCGGAAAATAAAGGTCAAAGCAACCCAATTTTGCCTTGATGCTGATCTACCATCCGAGATGTATGCATATGTAAGGTTACAATGATCCTACCATGTATAGTGACTGAGATCTGAACTCATCCAAAAACTTGAATGTTAATCAATCAAGCATTAAATATATGTCAAAGTGACCTAATTATGTCTGGATGCTAACCTATTATCAAAGATGCATGCATGTGCAAAGTTAGATGATCCTACCATGTACAGTGACTGAGATCTGAACTTGGAAGTAAACTTGAATGTAAGTCAGTCAAGCAGAAAATGTTGGTCAAAGTGATCAAATTTTGTCTGGATGCAGCATGCCGACTTACTATCAGAGATGCATGCATGTGCAAGGTTAGATGATCCTACCATGTACAGTGACCGAGATATGAACTCAGACCTAAACTTGAATGTAAGTCAGTCAAGCAGAAAATATAGGTCAAAGTGACCTAATTTTGTCTGGATGCTGACCTACTATCAGAGATGCATGCATGTGCAAGGTTAGATGATCCTACCATGTACAGTGACCAAGATCTGAATTCGGACGTAAACTTGAATGTTAGTCACTCAAAAGGAAAATGTAGGTCAAAGTGACCTAATTTTGCCTGGATGCTGACCTACTATCAGAGATGCATGCATGTGCAAGGTTAGATGATTTTACCATGTACAGTGACCGAGATCTGAACTCGGACGTAAACTTGATTGTAAGTAACTCAAGTGGAAAATGTAGGTCAAAGTGACCTTATTTTGCCTGGATGCTGACCTATCATCAGAGATGCTTGCATATGCAAGGTTACATGATCCTACCATGTATAGTGACTGAGATCTGAACTCGGACGTAAACTTGAATGTAAGTCATTCAAGCGGAAAATATAGGTCAAAGAGACCCAATTTTCTTGGAGGCTGTGAGATAGCCCAAGATGCATCTGTATACAAAGTTTGATGATCCTACCCTTCATAGTTACCAAGATATATACCTAAATGCAGACGCGGACGCCGGGAGTACTCCAATAGTCCTCCTCAACTTGTTGAGGCGAACTAAAAATTGCATTGAAATTTGGCTATAAATAACAAAACTTTTGCAACTCTTTGGCCCCACTTAGCTGATTATCAATGTGACATATAATCTGTTGCCACATTGCAGATCTGCAATTTTCCAAAGAGCAAAAAAAAATGAAATCAAAATCAAATGAATAATAAAGATTCTTAAGCCAAATATGTGAAAACACCAAATTTAACTCCTTTTGGTACATTTCACAAACACTGAAAATAGCTACAACTTTCTAAGCTTACCTTGTCGTGTAGTATTCTCACATTTTGAACATGTCTGTAAACAGGAATGGACTATTACCATTCTTCTGAACAGTTTCATTCATGTGTAAAATGTATGTCACAGTAAGTATCCAAAGACTTCATTGCAGCTATCATCCCAACACGCATCATGGATACCAATATGGTGTATGTGGGACTTGTCTGTAAACAGGAATGGACTATTACCATTCTTCTGAACAGTTTCATTCATGTGTAAAATGTATGTCACAGTAAGTATCCAAAGACTTCATTGCAGCTATCATCCCAAAATGTATCATGGTTACCAATATGGTGTATGTGGGACTTGTCTGTAAGCAGGAACCATTCAAACCAACCAAGTGGCTCATTTATAAAAAGTATGTCACAGACAGCATCCTAAGCATGAACTAGACATCAGCGAGATGGCAGCCATCTCTGTGGGCCCACTATAATAAGTGCAAATTTAAGTGTGTGTGGACACAATACAGGTGTGGACAAAGTACAAGTGTGGAAGTAATCAACAACATATTAAATATCAAAAGCATACCACAAATGAAGAAAGTTATAGCAAGGACACAACTTATCATTAAGAAATCAATAAAAAGGTCACCAATCATAGTTCATGACACATCGTCTTAAAGTGATCTATCTACATGCAAAATAGCAAGCCTATCCCAGAAGACAAAAAAGTTATAGCCTGGACATGACTTGCCGTTATATAAACAATAATCTGACCTTGTGTGCTAGTGGTAGAAACACCACAGGGATTGGATATGCATCTAGAAGAATCTACTACTGCCACAGGCTAGTCTACCTATAAGCGAAACAGAAAGCAGAGTGTGTAAGTCTTTCTTGGCAGCATAAAGCCTCTACCAATCAAAGACCTTTACAGTGCCTCCCGGCGACAGCACAAGGTTAACTAGGAGCTAGTATCCTATGCTAAACTGTAGACTCGGAGTAGCAAGGACCTTAGAAATGCAGTGTGTAGGCCCATCGGCGTGTGGATATGCCCTTACATTCATTAACCTTGCCCCTGCTATGGGTCAAATAGTATCACTGCCTTGTGATTTGGTTTTTGAAGTGATCTATCTACATGCAAAATATCAAAAGCCTATCTCAAAAGACAAAAAAGTTATAGCCCCGACATGACTTTGTTACAGACAGACGGAGTGGTTACTATAGGGCCTCTGCTACTATGCAGCGGGCCCTGATTACAGTTGTCATTCTAAAATACATCATACATATTAATATGGTTGATGTGGGACATGTCAGTAAACTAAAATGGACTTTAACTGTTCTACCTAACCAAGTCGCTTATGCTGAAAGGCAGGTCGGAAACAGCATCTGAAGCATGAATTGTAGTTGTAATCATAAAATACAACATACAAACTATATGGTTAATTTGGGACATGTTAGTAAGCTAGAATGGTCTACCTTACAAAGTAGTACTTGCTTAAAATGTAGGTCAGAGACAGCATCCAAAGCATGCATTATAGTTGTCATCCGAAAATGCATCGTATGTATCAATATGGTTGATGTGGGACAGGTCAGTATATGGGAATGAGCTTGTACCATTCTATCTTACCATGTCACTCATGCCTAAAATGTAGGTCACAGACAGTATAGAAAGCATGCAACACAGTTATCATTCAAATATGCATTATACATACCAAAATGGTCAAAGTTGGACATGTCAGAATCGGGAATATAATAAATGTCAGTATAGGGGAATGGACTTGAACCATTCTACCAACTAAGTCACTCACGTGTAAAATGTAGGTCAGACAGCATCCAAAGCATGAACTGCAGTTGTCATCACAAAAATCATCATACATACTAATAACATTGATGAAGGACATGTCAGTAAGTGGGAATGGACTTTAACCATTCTACCTAACCTTATCACTTGGGTGTAAAATATAGGTCAAACACAGCATCTAAAGCATGCATTCCAGCTGCATCATGCACACCAATATGGTTGATGTGGGACATGTCAGTAAGCAGGAATGCACTTCAACAACCATCTTCCTAATCAAGTCTTTATGTGTAAAATGAAGGTCACAGACAGCATCCAAAGCATGTATTGTTGTTATCCCAAAATGCATCATACATATCAATATGGTTGATGTGGGACATGTCAGTAAGCAGGAATGGACTTTAAACATTCCATCTAACCGAACATGAACACCGATGCTAGGGGTATCACATACGCAACACCCTCACTTCATGAGGTGAGCTAAAAAATGGCAACTGCCATAATACAAAAAACTAATCCCAAAGTGTTACATTTTATTGAATTTCATGAAGATTGCTCCACTGGAATTTATCACACATAGTAATCAAAGTGTTGTCATACCACATAAAATACTTTTTCTGTTGTATAAATAGGAAGAAATTTATCAATAAACTCAATTTATTGTTAACATTTATCATCCAGCATTTCATAAAATTTCATAACAGATAAAAAACAAACATTTATTACAAATACAATGATATTTTTCAAGTCTTTGACAAATTTTCTATCTGGACATAAAGGAATATGTGAAACAAATCTTCATATTAAATATCTTAACTTTGTATACAGTAGAATTAATACTGCAACCCAATCAATAACCTTGCCAACTACTTTTGACTTAACCATCACATCTACCTCATCAATAGGGTTTGTAGGTCTCGTTAATTTTGAAACTTCCAGGTTCATAAACTGTACCAAGAAGTGAAATTTTTTGTGTTTTGTACAAAAATGTGGACATACCATGATTTTTGGGAAAAGTTTTAGAATTCAAATTATATTTTGAATTCTTAAGGGTCACATGACAAGACTTACAGACCCTATAGATGTACATAGCTAATTGGAGAGCCCTATGCAAGAAATATGGATTGCTTTAATATGTATTGCAAAGTCAATGATTCACTGGTGTCTGAATAAAAAATTGCTATGGTGAAATGGTAAATCAAAGAAACAAACTTCTGTTTTCTCATGTTACAACTGCTATGAAATTGAGTGTTCAGAAACCACATTAAGTTAAACCCTCTACAGTTTGAGTAAGCAGTATCCTTTGTTAAGGAAATTGTATTTGTTTGACAAACTTAAGTTCTGTAATTACCATTTTCACAATTAGATTGCAAGATTTCATTTTGATGACTTTGTCAGATCAATGTTGATGAGAAGACAGAGAAATGATAACTACAGGCTAAAAGAGAACAAATTATATGAAGAGCCTAGAGGTCTTAAAGTCAGGGCCTAAATCAGCTAGAATTTTGGCTTCATTTCAACAATTTTTTTTAAACTTTAGACATTGTTCATGTGTAATATTTCAAAACAATGTAGTGATTTCATCATTAATAACAATGTAGTTTTGAATAATAAATATTAATATTTTATAAACATGTAGATTATTTACATGATAACTCTTCAGACATATCTATATTTAGCTATTCACAGAGATAATCAACAAAATAAGAAAAGATCAAACATTCAATGATCCGTTATTTTGCTGTAAATTTTTGTGAGATATCTTTTCAGTTCAAACAACTGTCAAATGTCTAGTTACATTTTAGATAAATAAATCGACTACCCCATTCCTTTAAACTTCTATCCTTTTATAGTTTTGATCTACAGAAACAGAGACAGTGTATAACTTGTGATAAAATGTAATCCTTACAAATGTTCAGTAAATGCTTTGTAAGGCCGATTCTTATTTCAAAACAAATAAAATTTTGAAATGTCAGACAAAACATTTAATATTTGTCCATACTATAATTATTGCACCAGACATACATGGCTGTTTTGATATATGTAAATACATGTACATGTATATGAAGTATCCCTCTATGATTATTTCCCGCTCTGATATATATTTGTTATTTATTTATCCCTTAGAGAATATCACAGCAATATCACATATTGGTCCACATGATGGCACTTCATGGTATTGGTGGTCCAGGGTCTTGTGGATGTTTGAAGTCTGCACCATGAATCTCAGGTTGATAAGTCATTAAAACAACCATGACCCAAATATGAAGTAACACCTACATTCATAAAAAAATCAAAGTATAAAATGATAAGACAAGTTTCTTGGCACACAAAATCCAATGTAAGTGTGTATGAAGAGTAAATGAAAATTTAATTTCCAGATTTTTGAAAGAGTTCATTTTCATTTCAACAGTGTTCTATCTTACAGTACATTGATTTTTTAATATGTATGCAGATCAAATCAGGTCCCATTTTTTTATTTGTATCCTTATTGTCAGTTTGTACCATATAGCTTTGTGATGAATATGGTCCGAGACTTCCAATTCACCATTAAATTCAATTCTTTGTTGACTTAATATGAAAATTCATATTCATTTTCCAGCTTACAAGGTATGTCCTGCTCAAATCAGTTACCAATTTTTATTTCTAAATATTCTCTTATGATTTGGCCATTTTATCATCTTTTTGCACATATAGATGCTGGAGTTATATATGAATCAGTGATATGACTTTTCCTGGTATTTTATTGGTCAATCCTATGGTGTGTTCTTACATGTATTTTTTCTGCATTCTCATTGGTTTTATCATCAGTTCTCATCGTGCTGATCAAGGCTGTCTAGAAACTTCGTAACCAGAACAAAACATCAAAGACACAAGTAAATAAACTCAAAAAACAAAACTATCCAGCACAGAGTATTTTTCACTATGCAAATAAAAATCCTAAAAGAAATAGGTTTAATAACTTGGAAGAATTGTGTATCACTTGATAATTAACTGGCCATGGGCTTGTTTATTTTTTTTTAAATTACATAATTTGGAGTGGATATCTACTGATATACAATACTTACTTGTTATGAAATTATCATTACATATTATGTCAAATCATGTTGCAGTGTGACTGAGTCAAATGAAACAAAATGGAAACTCTGTACAAGCAAACCTTTATATAATAAAGACAGTGGTGTAAATTTACAGCAACCTTAAATACACCTTTCAAATCTTACCATGTATAAAAAGATGAAGACACGAGTCATTGGATGTCTCCGCAGGAAAATTCCAAGTCTTATACTGCAAAAAAACATAGTTAACCTAGTTAAATAACATAATACCGAAGTTGCTGTAAATATATTATACACAAAGATAAACTGATCAGTACAAATCAACTATAGACCTAAACAATTATAAAAAAATTGATTATTGATAAAAAATTTTAAAATCTATTTAGCTACCCAGACGAGAAAAATTAATAAATATATGCTGCCTAAATTTGGAGGGGATATAAGTTTGAAACTGTTGTTTAAAATTTGAGTGTTCTATGGAAAACATGTGTCCCCTGCCATATAAATGAGTTATTTTCACCTCGGTAAACTTCTTAAATATGTTATATCAAAATTGTAAGTAACAGGTACACAACTATGTCATTTCAACGAGATAGCCTGAAATAAATCTGACTTTCAATTCTGGCTGATTACTAATTGACTGAGAAGGCAGGACGGCAACACAAAACGATGGATAGTAAATCTACTTACATGCAGCACAAAAAGAAATACATTTGTATAATGTCTCAATTATCAAATATAGAGCTAAACTTGTTCAAATTAAATACAAACCTAAACTTGTCAATAGTATTGGCAGCTCTTTTCATTTTTCTCGTAACTTCAGCATCAGTTGGTGTTTCTCTCATAAAAGCTGGAAGTCTGTGGCGAACTGAAATAATGGCCAAAATCAAATTACACACAAAAGACTCCCAATAAGAGTTTTAGATTATCATAGAAAATTTAAAAAGAGTAAAATTTAAAATTCTGTTATGATGGTTGTCTTATCTATTTCAAGCCTAGAGCATCGAGTCTTGTACAAAATCTTACATGGAACTATTTAACTTTAGTGATAACTTTTATGACTTCATTTAACTAGCTATTCTAATGATGTCATAACTTTTATGTGGACTTCAGTATGCCATTTTCAAGGTCATTCTTTGGAAGCAACTAAGACAAAACATATAAAAATTTCTTATTCTGGGATATATTTACTGTTGCAATGTAGTTTTTGGAAGGAAATATTGACCAGAACATTGCAGAATGGATGATAAATATTTTGAACATTTATAGTGAAAAAAACAAGTACTGGATCCATTTACTTTGTCTTTTATCTTTATATATATTTAAATTTACTCAATTCTATGTTAAATTTGTTCATGCAAACTGCAAAAAAAATGTTAATACATAATCCTTCTATAATTTAGAACTACAGTAGTCTCCAAAAAGTTAGATGATGAATATTTTCTTAAAATGTAATTGCAATGTATTCAATTACTTTTTTCAAAGTATTTTGAAAAATCAAATACTTTTTAAAAATCACATTATTTGCAATGTAATCATACCTGTCAACTCACCCGATTTCTGCGGGTCAGACCTGATATTTTCACCTGTCACCCGATGAAATGTAGTAACCCGGTCGGGTTGTTAAATAACCCGAGAATCGAAGTCGTCACCCGTGTTCACCAGGATTTGATTTCCGGTAACGTTTTGTGTATTAATGTTCGTATTTACATTTCCGGTTATGCCTTTTTTTACTCTCTATCGGTTTGGAATTCTGTCTCTTATTGTTATAATTAAGCTGATATGGAGTTCGATGAGCCGTTTTTAAGATAACTACACGCATTGAGTGTACTGGGAATTTCTTCAACTCAATGGAAAAGACCGATTTGTGGACCAGCAAATGTTGCCGTTGTCAACAACCCCACAAAACGGAAAAGCTTTACAAGTGTTAACGTTCGCGGTGGAAATAAAAGTTTGATTGGGGCATTGGGTGATATCAAGCGACCTGGTGATGTAATTCAGACGGTGAACTTTTCTGATAGTTACAATGATCTACAATGATTTTAGGTCAGATTTTAAAATTGACACATCATGCCCAGTTTTGGTCCAAGTAAAAAATCTTAATCAGAAAAGGTGAAACAAAGCCAAAGGTATTAAATAGACATGAAATTTAATTATCATGTCTGCTGTTTATAAGTAGATAGTAAGTGAGGATTAAAGTATGTAAATAAATTGCTTGATAAGTAAATAATTAGGTTGAAAAAAGTTTGTTGCGCATTTATTATAGAATAATTGGGATGAAAAAAGTTCGTCACGCGTTATGACCAGATTTTTTACTATCCAATGCAGGTCATGACCAGATTTTGGGTTATTGGAGGTTGACAGGTATGTGTAATGTAATTGGTGAAAAAAAATAATGGTGCATTACATGATACCCCGCCACATTTCACAAAATTTCTAAGTTAAAAGGGGCATTATTCCAGAACTATGTGTTCCGCTGAACCCAAAATTATACTTGGCCTGTGTTTTGTGGTAAACAATTTACATACTAAGTTTGAAAACAGTATGTTATTTCATTCACAAGTTATGAGTACAAAACCAAAAATTTGCAAAATTTCAAAGTTTCAAGGGGCATAACTCCAGAACCCCTTGGACCTCTGAACTTGAACTGTGTTTTGTGGTAAACAACTTACATACCAAGTTTGAAGATCTGTGTTATTTTGTTCACAATTTATCAGTTGGAAACCCTAAAATTCGCAAAATTTCAAAGTTTCAAGGGACATAACTCCAGAACCCCTTGGACCTCCCTGTCCAAAATCGATCTGACCTGTGTTTTGTGGTAAACAATTTATATACCAAGTTTGGAGACCTTGTGTTGTTTCGTTCACAAGTTATCAGGTGGAAACCTTCCGGGGATGGACAGACGGACACAAGACTGAGGGTATCACATAATATCTCCCCACTTCGTGTGGCGGGGTATAAAAATGCAATGTAATAGAAAGTGTTTAATTACTTTCTTAATTAACTGAATCCAACCCAGCAATGTACATGGATTTATCAAAAATCACATAAATGATACATGTATATTTGTATTTAGGGTCTTATTACACAACACTGGTGAAGAATTTCATATAAGTGTAATGTCAATGTATTCAAATCAAACTAACCATCTTCTTCATCCTGTACATGTACAACTGTTGTGTTGGTACGTAATGATGAAGATTGGACATCCTTGTACTGTTGCTACAATAAAGACAAGATAACAAAAACTTAAGCTGACGATATACTCAAAGTTAACATAAAATTATATAAAAACATAGGTAATCAACGATTACAAAGTTCGCCTCGTTG
>MJUU01027814.1:13782-38249 GCA_002080025.1 Modiolus philippinarum
AAGTACTGCCCTTTTCTAGATCTAACTATCATTATTGACGCTGGTAAAATAAAAACTAAAATATATGATAAAAGGGATGATTTGGATTTCACTATAACTAATTTCCCTTTTCCTGACGGCGACGTTCCTCAAGCTCCATCATACGGGGTGTAAATTTCTAAACTAGTACGATTCGCAGGTGTTTGTTCTACTCTTGACGATTTTGATGAACGTAACCTTACTAACTTTTACAACAGGGTTACAGATTCCATAAGTTTTTGAATACCTTTAAGAAGTTTTATAACAGATATGAATATTTAATATCTAAATATAGCGTTACTCGCAAACATCTTATTACTAAGGGCATTTCTGATCCTCGTTTTTACGGTAATGTTGTTAAAAAATGCCAGAAACCGATTAAATATCCATGAAGAACTGGGACGTAACTTACATTCTTTCGGTAGTAGGGGATATTAACAAGATACTCTGCTTGCATCCGTTAAATTAGCTTTGAGATCTAGTGACCTGAAAATTTTACATACATACTGGCCTCTCACTGATACTGCCGATGTCTACTGCAATATATGATGATTCTTGACCAAATCCTGCGGGAAGTTTTGAGTTTGATTTATCTTCCGTAGTGCGGCAGTGTTTTACCAGCAGACTATGCTCCTTTAGCTAGCCGTCAGATTAGCGGCGAGCACCCCTTGACCCATCTTTCAAAATTACGTATTGTCATATTCGCTCCTTTCATGATTGTGGTAATGGAGTTAGTAGTCTACTTGTATTAGGGTTTATTCGTATGTTTATTTGTATGTCTACTAAACTATAGGGAAACAGGAGAGATAAAGGGGAGATTTGGGTACTCATAAAGCGGTTTAACCCTACCGCTGGCTTTTGCTAATGCCGGTACCAAGTCCGGCTGTCCCGAGTTCCTGTCTTGTTTACGTTTGTCTTTTGTCTTATTTGTGTTTTTCCTGTGTAGTTCCTTAGCAGATTGTGGCATGTAAATATAATTTTCAGCCATTGTAGGTGTTTCCTGTTGTCACTTTTATTTCATTGTTCATACCTCATAGTAAGTTCAGGACGTCCCCTGGCATCGGTTTGAGTACATATTTCATAGACAAATTCTTTTTTTTATAATATTAACTTTATCCTTTCAGGACATGCTTACCCATCCGGAGCACCTGATGTCACTCCCGGTTTTATTAGAGTCAGTACTTTAGTTTTTCGTGGTGTCTTGTATATCATACTATAACATTTTAGTTTTGTCTTCGTCAGTGATGTTTGTGCTACCGATTTGTCCTTGGGATCGTTTCAATACTATAGAGATTTACAAAAAGCTTTTTCAAATTTTCACCACGGTACTGTTTGAGGGTTAGAGAAGTGACATGTACAATGGATTTTATTGGTTTTTTGTCTAAGAGTTAAACAATACACTACTAAACAGACCTTTCAAAACACTATATGCCTCACTGATAGGGTGTCTTTAGCGGGACAGGACATGCTTACCCTTCCGGGGCACCTGATGTCACTCCCGGTTTTCATGGGAGTTCACACTATGAGCGCCTTAGGTCTTAATGTTATCTTTTTATTTCCGTGCATTGTAGCTGTCTCACGTCCTTGTTTTGACTTTGTTTTTATCTGTTGTTGTTTTTGCCATGTCTTTGGACTCCGATTTTTGTAGTCATTGCTTCCCTGTCCCTTCGTATTCTACAGCCGGTATTTCATAATGTTGTAAATAAACAATGACAGGATATGGAGGTATAAATCTTATTAAAAATTAGACGAGAATTTCGATAGAATCTTTAACAGTTCATTTATGTTATGAATGAAACTTATTTTTCTTTCATGTCCATTATAGAAAATTCATACTAGTATATTAAAAAAAAATTGACAATGTGCGTAATATATAGTGGGCTGATAATACAAAAAATATGTACAATATTCTTTGATTATGCAAAAAGACCATGGTCATTGCAAAGTCAAACTGAAAACTGCCCAATTCTGTGTTGAATCCTCTATTTGGTAATATAAAGGTATACAACAAAGCAAAGTAATATGTGTTAGGTGTTTCTTGGTAACCATTGACCGTATTTGGGATTGGATTTCACGCTGTGAGTGTTTTTTTTTACTTCTGTTATTTGTAGCTGTCTAACGTCATTGTTTCCTATGTTCTCGTTTCTGCCATGTCTTTGGACTTCGATTTTTGTAAATACTACTCCTTTGTTCCTTCGGTATTCTACTGCTCTTGTTTCATTTTCATGAGCTAGATTTTAAGATAGGGCATTACATATCTATATGGATTACGATACCACATTTTATTATTAGCTGGGATTCTATGTCTGATCGCTAGATATTTCTCGACCTATCAACACGAGCTTTGGCTTAGCTTTTATCAATAGCTAGATCGGAACATTCCTCACAATGCACGTGAATCTTCACTCACCTTGAATAGATAAAATTATGAAACAACAATAATTTGCAATCTTTTTATTTCAAGATCTGAGAAAGCGTTTGACATTTTTAAAGTACCTTCAAGGATAAAAATGTATTATGCACGCATTTACTGGATTTGTTTCTCGGAACGATAAGTATTATAACAAACACTCAGACAGATAATAAATACAAATATAGAAAAAAATCGTAGGCAAAAATAACTTAAATCAAAGTTTCAAGTTACTTCAGACACGTCATAGAAGTATTGTGTGATACCTAAGTTGTGTGTCTGTCCGTCCGTCAGTCCTTCCTTCACTTAAAGGTTTCCGACTGATAACTTATGAACGAAATCACAAACGGTCTTCACATTTGGTATCTAATTTTGTTCAAAACTTTAATTCATCCCTCCAGAAGTTTTACGGTCGATATCACCATCTTATGGAAAGATATGGGATATCTGTTTCCCAGATGACAACAAATCTTTCCCTTTAATAGCTTAATTGTTGTTTCCTCTACCAGATTTGACATGTTCAAAACGGCGGATGTCTTATAATAAGCAGGATATGCTTACTCTGCCGGTGCACCTGATCTCACCCATCTTTTTTTATTGGGTCCATGTTGTTCATCTTTGTATGTGTGTGTGTCTCCAGTTTTCTTATCTGTGCCGTACTCATGTTGTGTCTCTGTTTCCCTGTTTTTTCCGATGTTGCCATTGTCCTTGGGTTATTCGTTTTAGACTGACGGTTCGGTTCTCAGTTACTTTACCAAAAATCTCAGGACGAGTTCGAATTTGGACTCTATCAGATATTTAAACAACTTTGAGTTGATGGTCTTCCAAACGTTTAGATTTTATCTGTTCTGAAGAGACAAAAGTTGTAGAAATGCGCATACGCAGAAACTAAATTCACAGTAAGCTCGGTATTTCGTTATTTGTTACCGTTGGGTCGATGCCACTGCTGTTGGACTGTTAGTCCCCGGGAGTATTCACCAGCCCAGTTGTCAGTTCTATTGTACTGACCCGAAAACCAATTCTATTTGGAACATTTCAATATCTAAATTTTTGTAAATTTTGTTGGAAGCTAAGGAGAATTTCCCTCATGCCAAGCTCTGTCCTTAACTGATATTGCCTTTACTTTTAGATCATATTGTTTGTTTTTCCTCTATAAGTTTTCAAACATTTTTGAGTTGATGGTCTTCCAAATGTTTTGATTTAATCTGCACTGAAGAGACATAAGTTGTCGAAATGCACATATGCAGAAACTAAATTCACATACGTTGGTATTTAATTATTTGCTTACTAATGACTGTGAGTACCATGAGGTATGTGTGAAGCTCATTATTTTAGTCCTCGTACTGACTTGAAGAACAATAAAAGCGTTACTTGTCCCATTGCTTTATTATACCATGTATTTGTGGAGACTTTATCTCACGCGTATTTACTCCATATCCCTATTTAAGAGCAATTTAAGCATTTGATGGCAAAAACTTTGGATGTTTTGAGAAAAAATATTTTATATAGGAATAATGGACAAAACGCGAAATACGTTAAAAGCTTATAAAAATTTCAAAACCTCACCTTACTACATCCTTAAAAGTGATATAAATGATTAAGCATGACGAAACTAGGAACTTGGAAATGGAAAGTTCACCATTGGAAAGTTAAAATCATCACGTTTTTCACTTAGCGTCCATCTCCGTCAATGTATTTCAAAAGATCATTGTAGTATCAAAAATCTCTTTAATACCAAGCTCATCGGGATAAATCTATCTCAAATATTCCTTCTATTTTTATTATTACAAGAAGTTACACATCGTCTATGTAGCGGAAGTTGAGATTAAACGACTGGGCTTAATCTGTTTTTTTTTCTGTGTGTGGGTTTCCAATCAAATAGTTTTCTACGAAATACAAATTCTCTTTAGTTGCCATTATGATTTCTGTTTAAAGAAACTGCAATTTAAAATAGTTATAGCAAATGTAAAAAAAAATGGATAACAGGAAACATCTAAAATTGCTGAAAATTATAATAACATGCTGCAATCTGCCAGGGAACTACACAGGAAAAGCACGTTTTAGACAAAAGACAAACGTAGACAACGATAGGAATTCGGGACAGCCGGACTTGGTACCGGCACTAGCAAAAGCCAGCGGTAGTTATACCGGTTTATTGGTACCCAATCCCCCTCTTTTATCTGTCCCTTAGCAAAGGTTGTTTCAAGAGCAAATATCACATTCTGTCAGATGTACATTTAAATTTTGTAAAATGTAGTGTTCATGAAATCTTATTAAAATAAACTTTCTATTTTCTTAAGGAAATTCAAACAAAAGCACGATTTTTTTTAAAATCCTTTAACAGCACATTTTCTTTGTGTTCTTACAAAAAACTTTAAGTTGCAAAGCCCATTCTCCATTACTGATATATATCTTACCATAAACTCCCTTTTTAAATCTTATCATATAAACACCTAACACCATTTCATTTCCCTTATAAAAATCACGTCATAAACGCCTTTCAATTTTCCTTATGATTATCAGAAGCACCATTCTTTTTTTATTTAAAAATCGTCTGAGAAACTTTTTTTCTGTTTTCCAATGAAATGACTTCTTAAGCTTTACTTCCTTCCCTTCAATATGGAAATATCATAATATGTATACACATTTCTTATTGAAGCAGCAAAATTGTTCTTAATCAAATGGAATAAACTACATTAAAATATGAATACTGAATACTAGACGGTTTAGATAAAGAATTCCAATTTGAAATTATTTGAAGATTATTACAAGTTGTTTGCCATAGTGTAATTATATATTTTACACGTGTTTATGTAAATAATGTAACAAGACTTTGATTTTATTTTCGTTTCTTTCTGTTCATTTAACTTATTCAGCAATAAATATCGTAAGATGTATATTTACAGTTGACTAAGTCTTTCAAGAAGATGGTTCATTTATCATCATTCAATAATGCCCTTTCCAAGTCGGGAATATGACGGCTTGCCAAAAATGTTCCCTGATTCAGTCGAATGTTATACGGATTTTCCTTACTCACCATCATGAAAGTGCGAAAGGGAAAAACGGTTGACTTGCATTCCCTGTGAAATTGACTTGTGTGTTCCAGATGTATTATTGGAAAACAAACAATCAGTTAGACGAAAAATGTGGCATTTAGGTTAAAAATACAATATTTTCCAACAGAAATAAGTATTTAACGTTGAAATATAGAAGTCATAAGCATTATCATGACTACTAAATACCTTTATATTAGAGTAATTTAAAATTTGACATATTTTAAAGACATTTTAGCTACCTATGATTTTATGTAATAATTTCATTATTAAAATATCTGTTCTTTTTACAAAACATATCTTTCGCATTTTGTAACGTAGGTACATCGTTGTCACTCCGCATCATATCGTTACAGCTGGAAATTCCAGTAAATGCGAAAAGGTTCTGTCTTGAGAGCGGAAGTTTACTTGCACGACGGCTACAGTTTTCTTGCACGAAAAGTCAAGAGGTGCGATAGTTTACTATGATGAATTTTCAAAATAGTGCGATCAGACATAATACTTCGTATTTCGTTTGCTAATTACCACCAAACGGCTACGTTAATATTCGATTTGTGAAAAAAGGTACAATAATGTAAATAAATGCTCAATATTGTGCAAACAAAGAGCTTAATGAACGATTGATGCTTAAAAATGTAATGTATATGCTATAGTTTATTGTGTAGTGGGCTAAAGTTGACTCTGATTTATGCTATAGTTGGTTATTGTACTCCCAAAAATTATCATAATTTACTTGTGTTTTCACAAAACAAATGAAAATGATATCAATGAAAGTAACAGATTTTTAAATGTAGGAAAACAAATGCCTATTTTGAAAATATCAAATGATTCCAAACGCTTTACAAATGAAATATTTTATCCTTTGAGTTTTAAAATGATGGACCGGACTCAGATTTGTCTATTACCGCCAATTTCTACAGCTTATAAAATACAAAGAAGTTACAATTATTTTGAATACATCAAAAATGTTTACACTCTCAAATGTAAACTCACATAACATGTCAGTCACATAAGGAAAAGTGAGTGTGGTATTCAAAAGAACTAACTCCAATTTTAATTTGCAATTCCAGTTATTGTAAATCTTGTGCAACCATTTTTGACAGCTACCATGCGAATAATTGTTAATTATTTGAAAAAAAATCATGAGACTAGCGAAATTCAAATTAGTTAGCTGATAACAAAATACTGAAGTGTTGCGTTGCTGTGGTTATGCGAGAGGTATATGTGCAACACGGGGAACTAGCTTAATTCATAATCCAACTATGGATCCCTTTTAACAAAGGGCGCCAACACAAACGTAAGCCTTTAAAGTTTTTTACGGTTGGCGACATTGTATATGTCTACCGCCCTGTTGTTACCCCTGGTAAACAGAGAAAGTTCATCAGACCTTGGGTTGGACCTTTTTATGTAGCCCAAAAGTTGTCCCCCATCCATGTTAAAATAAGGCGAAAATCTGATGGGAAACTTGTTAAAAATCGGGTCCACGTAAATAGGCTCAAACATGGCTATTTGTGGGTAGATAAACCTCCTGACCCCAACCCACCATTAGGGGTAGATGCTATTGAACCTTTTGTTTTAGGGGATGATGAAGTTCCCACAAATAGTATTGACAACAGTCAAGTTAAAAACGAAGAGATTTTTTCACAAAATGATGTTCAAGTACATTCACAAAATGATGTAACAAATGTTGATAATAATGTTACTGATGATGTTTATGAAGTTGAAAAAATTCTTAGAAAAAAGTTCATGAATGGTAAATGGTTGTACAGAGTAAAATGGCAAGATTTTGATGCAAAACATAATTCCTGGGTGCAATTCTCAGATTTAAATCAAAAGTGCCAGGAATATGTCACTGACATGCATAAGAATATTTTTACAGACAGGAAAAGTCAAAAGAAATAATTATGTATCGATACACATTGACCTAGGTGAAATTTTGTTTATCTGATAGTTCAGTAGATTGATTAATGAGTTATTTTAATTGACCTTATCACTACAGAGAACTAATTGATACTTTCGTGTATAATACTCCAGTTATGTATACTGTCTATACACATTTTCATATTGATTCAATTTGTTTGCTTGTTTTTCTATAGCATTGTAGTTTAGTCTTTGATAATGATTTGTCATTTGATTATGATTGAATGATAATTTACACTTTTTTTCTTGATGACATTTTCAGCAAAACATTTTTTAATTTAAAGTTTTGTTTTAATTTTTCTACTTGGCTAGAAAAATATTTTGAATTTTGATGAACTGGCCATTCATCTGTTTTGAAATATTTTTTTTGTAATTTGTGGACCGCGGAACCACTTATTTACTTTTTTTAGTCAATTACAAAAATTAACGCTTTTTTCTAATTTTTTAAAGAATTTTTTCTTGTTTTAATCAGAGAGTGGAACTCTGCTTAGAAAGCGGGAGATGATGTTACGAATACATTTCATGGTAAATTCTTATCTAATTAAAATTAATGTCTTTTCTAGAATCTTGTAGCTTATTTTGATAACCCGGTAAAGTCATTAAATATATGGATGTGTCGAGACTTTCTCGCACATGGTTCATCTCAAGTCCAAACTGTCAAAGATAAAGTTTATGTACTGTTCAGAAGCCTTGATAGTTTGTGTAGAGTTCAGTTATGTAGTTAGACTTTGAAGAATAAAGATGTGAAACTTTAAAGGCTTACGTTTGTGTTGGCGCCCTTTGTTAAAAGGGATCCATAGTTGGATTATGAATTAAGCTAGTTCCCCGTGTTGCACATATACCTCTCGCATAACCACAGCAACGCAACAGAAGTTACTGTTATTTTTTTCTGCATATGCGCACCTCGACAACTTATTTCTCATCAGTGCAGATCAAATTAAATCATTTTTTTGGAAGTCCTTGAATGGGAAAACGTGTAAAAGCTGGTAGAGAACAAATAACAAAAAGGATCTTAATAGAAAAGCCAGAAATTCAGCCAAAATATGGGACTTTCGAGATAGGAACTCTCGTGCAATTGAGGGCGAAAACGATCACCTCGGATACCAGTCAGGAGGAATACTGGATTTCTAAACCCATTGGAGTAAATATATACCACATAAAAAACTATTTATGAAATTGAAGTGCATTTATAATTTTTTCTTTATGACAATTTTTTAAATAAATTTGAATTGCCGAAAAATTAACTTTAAGCGCTACAAATTGATTTAAAATAAATCACCCTTAGCGCAACAGTTTTCATTAATTACCGATTCCCTCTCAATGTATTGGTGTATTGATTTTTTACGTATAAAATAAACCTTTGCAGGGTTAAAGACGATTCAAAAATCCCGTATTGATTTGTTAATACACTTTCACACTATTGCATAGAATTTTGGTAATCATATTAGAAAATGCATTTTCCCATAGGATTTCACCATTATTTCACTATTTTCTATGGGAGTTTGAATTACTTAAAAACAACTAGTCATATAATAAAACAATTAATGACTTTCGATTTCGGTTAAAACCACAATTTAACAACCTTCGAGATTCGATAATTACCTCGGCCGTAAACGCACATCTCTTGGGTTGTTAAATTGTGGTATTACCTCATCAAAAGTCAATAATTGTATAGTATTGCCATGGGAAAAATATTCCCACTGAAGTTAAAGAAATCCCATGGCGGTGGTAAAAGTCCTATTAAAAATTCAAAATCCCATGAGAAATAGTGAAATCCCATAAAAAAAAACTGTATTTTCCATGGGATTTTGAAATTCCACGTGTTTCTTTTTAATTGCAGCTGTGTTAAATCATTAGATATAGAGTTATGATTTTGTTCAGCTCTTTGCGATTTCGTACATATTGATTATTGAACTGCTTGGTAATTCTAAAAAAAATGATAGCACAAGATTTGCAATCATTTGGAATCTCAAATTTAAATTGGAGTGAGTTAATATTTAAAACACTTTTGCAAAGTTCTCAATATAATTTGACAGAATAGTAGAGTCAGAATGAAATCTTGGAATTTACACCATGGAAAAATATACAGCAGTGATACACAAAAAAACTGTCGCGCATATGCAAGAAAATTTCGCTTTCAGATATCAGAGTACACGAGTTAACTATAACGATGAATTTCTTGACCACCTTCGTTTGTTTCAGTATATATCTTCTATCAGTTGGATTTGATTTGTGGAAACTGACTTTAACTGCACGAAATGCTTTTAAGTCTATAATATATAAGACTTTAAACTGTTGATGGTGTTGTTGTTCTTAAAATGGCGTTTAAGTCAAATAACTGACCCGAAGACACTCAATTTGTCGATTTTATTATGCGTGTTGAACAGAAAAAAAATAAGATACAGAACGTAAGTTTAACAAAAAGTATTAAGAAAATGGGATGCAACAATTATATCTTGAATTATGTAAAAATATCGTTTTAATTGAGAAAAATCCATATATATCAGACGACAAAAAATTTAGAATGTAAGTAAACTTTACTGAGAATGCAAGTCAACCGTTTTTCCCATTCGCACTCTCATGATAGTGTTACTGGTCTCTTCCTTTGATCGATTCACTTTTATTTAAATTGGTTTTTTATTAATTAGAAAAGTAAGTTAGAACCGAACCGTCAGTCAAAGAACGAACAATCCACGAACAATGCAACCAAGAAACAAGGACACCACATGAATACGATACAAAAAAGAAAAATGAAGACACACATACAGATGAACAACACGGACCCAATAAAAACCATGGGTGAGATCAGGTGTACTGGTAGAGTAAGTATCTCCTGCTTCTTGTAAGACACCCGCCGTGTTGAACATGTCAACTCCAGTGTGGTAAAGTAAAATCTGGTAGAGGAAAGAAAACTTTAGTTGTACAGGGAAAGATCTGTTGTCGTCCGGGAAAAAGATATCCCATTGCAGTCCACAAGATGGTGGTGTCGACAGTAAAGCTTCTGTAGTGATGACTTGACGTTATGGGTAACATACCAGTGATGACTTGAAGTTATGTGTAGCATACCCTTGCTTAAGTAGCCTATGTGTGAGCAACCGGGCTCTATCAAGGAAGTCACTGTATCGACCACAAGCACCTGAGTAGCGAATGAGTTGTCTGTTGTAAACTCCATATGCTGATGTTTTTTTTAATGTTTATACAAAGAAAAGCGAAGTTGGCTGTTGGAAAAGTGAATTCATTGCGTTTTCCATACAGCCTAGTCTGTAATGTACCTCCTCTGTTGTCAATTTCAAGATGAAAAATCTACCAATTATATTTCGATCCATGACTTTTCGTCGAGAAATGAAATGTTATTTACTCTTCGATATGGTATACCTTTTCTTTAAGTTTGAATCGGTTCTTAGAGCCTGTTATCCAAAACAAATTGCATATTAAAATTAATTTGGTAGATACTCTTAATAAAATGTTTAAAAATAACATTTCATATCTTTTTACTAAGCAAAGCAAAGAAATATCACAGTTTTGATAATTTTTTGCACTTTTCATTCCTTTCGGCAACTTTCAATATCTAAATGTAAGAAAATTTTGTTGAAAACTAAGGAGTATCTCCCTCATACATAGCTCTGTACTTTAATGATTTTGACTTTCCTTTTAAGCTCCTATTGGTTATTTGATTTCCAAATGTCTGGATTTGATCTGCACTGGAGAGACATATTTTGTAAAACTGGCTATATTTAGAAACTAGATTAACAGTTAACTTCGGTATTTTTGTTTTAAGGAGGTTTGCTCCTCATGTTTTGGGATTTTTGTCAGATTTTCGGAATCCTCGGGTTTTAACCATTTAATAGTATTATAATTTTTTACCCATTGACCCCCTAATTTTTTTCCATAATTTCATTTTATACATCTTTGTGAACATTCTGTAAAAATTCCATTGGATTCTATTTATTCTGTCTCATTCATTCATGGTAAAACCTTCATAATGTTAATCCTATGAAAAATCAGAGGAGTTCGGTTTCCCGCCAAATTTTCGATCACTTAAATCTCAAAAACTAGATCATCAACCTATCAATTTTTTTCACTTAAATTGTTTATTTTTTAATTTTCTAACATAAAATCATGTTTATTTGAAATCCTATTTATTTTCAAATGTAGTAGCGAACCCCCTTAAGGTCTGAACATTTTTATCGAAGTCACATACAGAAAATTACAAGAGAATGCAATGGGTGCAATATGTACATTATTCTGATGGATCGATATTACAATATTCTTAAATTTTGGAAGCATACGGAAGTTGTTAAGACAAATTTATAATTGGAGAAATCATAAATAAATGCATTAGTACATGGACATTGCAAAGTTATAATGAACATCGCTTTTATCCTGTGTAAGAAACCACTTTGAGCTTACTTATCAGCATCAGCTATATGTTGAAATCTTCTTGCTGATTTAATGGCAGCCGAGAAAACATTTTCTCATATAAGATTTCACGCAATAAATTCTTATTTTCAAAAATGATTTCACAGAGAAAATCATCTCGTTTGACATAAATTCACGTATAAAGAAGAATTTGATAAAGAGTAGAAGGTACCGTGGCAATCTTTGCAAATATGTATCACCCAGTGTGTAAATTTGTCTCTTATGATGAGCAGTTCAGTGTGTAACATGCAGAGAGTTGCTGGTCCAAGTCTGTAGGCAATATCCGAAAAAAAATGTATTTCTGTAGTAATCTTATAATGGGAGACGAAAACCGATTAACCTGAGGACATAAATACTAGCAATATAATGCAAGAAAGAAATTCTTACTAAAAATTTAAGGACCTTAGGGCTTCCAAATAAAACACAAGAACCTTGTATGTTAAATGAAGCACGCCGTAAATACAAGACAGCAGATTAATATGATACTGGAAATTGAATAAGGCGACCATTTACAAAGAATGGGATGTCGTAACAGTTATAATTACCTAATGGTTACCTATAGGATAGTGTAACGCATATTTAGGAGTAAAATGATTACAACTGCCCTGTTACTCAATTTGTGTCTCCTGGCATCAACTGTAGTTTTACACGTTATAATTAAAAAGTAATGCGTACCGACCCACAAGGGTTGAACCTTAACTTGGATCTTCTATTACAAGCTTTATTCGGCCTTTTTTTATCTCGATTTAAAGCTCAATCTTTCCTGCAAGCCAACGTTAGGCAATTCATTATACGCTAAGTTTTGATCTTTTCTTACAACCCAGGATCCAAAATTTTATCACAGACCTTCATCATGCGGCTGTTTTTTAAAGATAACGAACTAACTATCTATATGAACTACACTTATATATATCCGATAGCTAGCTAATTTCCCACCATTCTACACTTAGCTTTCGTCTGAATATTTTACGAAAGAATATGGAGTAAATGAACATGAGACCATAACATTTATGTTAACTCTTAACTGCAATAAATTTTAATGAGCTGTATGGCCATTTCGGAAATTAATTTCTCATCAGCAGTAATAGAAACTAGGTCTAAGCCTTTATCATGAGCTTGAATGGAACTTTAAAATATACGTGAATCTGCACTCACCTTCAATAGTTTTGATTATTAAACAACAACCTTTTATAATTGTCTGTGATAATGGCTTTATTTCAAGATCCGCTTATTACATTTACAAAATACCCTCGAGAATATTATCTATCATGCATACATTTAAAAGATTTGTTTCATATAACAGACATGAAAAAAGATTTTATGACAAACAGATTATTAATTCAAATACAGTAACCCGTGTGGGACAAGCACGATGTTTTTTCAAGGTTTCAAAGCATTTCTGGGACGTACTTTTAACAAATTACGAAACAATCCTTAAATGTACCACTGTCTCGTGCAAAGTGACTAAAATATATTTTGTAGGTGTATTACATTGCGCTATCATGTCATGAATTTTAAAGTTTAATCGCCAGAAGTTTCACGGTCTTCTTATCTCACCTATGGTGTTTAATTTGGTCCATGGTGTTCATTTGAGTGTTTGTGTGTCCCCATTTTTCTTTTCTCTGCCGCACTTATATGATATCATTGTTGCTTTGTGTTTTCAAAGTGGCCATTGTCTTTTGGTTATTATTTTTGGACACACGGCTCTGTTCTAAATTACTTGATCCAAACCATAATAATGAATGTAAGGGTATTCTGTCACTTACCAGATTATAAACGTTTGAAGTTTGATATCTCATAACAATAGTGGCTATATCCTGATTCTACCCGGTGAGAACGCAAAACGGGGAAAAATGCCACAATGGCTATGAAAAGCTATAGAAACACTATTCAACAGATTTATGAATAAAGGAAGATTTTATTTTGAAACCTTCGTTTCTTTGCGTCCCCCAAAAAAAATACCAAGCCCCTTTTTTTCTCCTGAAAACAATAATTATAAATACATAAGATGAATAACAACAATAAAAACATTGTTCCGTTGTTTGGTTTTCCAATTATTAGCTGTATAAGTCATGTGTCGTGCAAAATGCATTGTGTTTGACGACTGCGAATTATCTTTTACATGCGCATAAAATTAATCACTGAATATTTACTGTTTACAGAAAGGACAATGACTAGTATTTAATACTAATGAAAGGGTCATAACAAAATGCAAATAACATACATCAAATCCTATCTAGTTTGTTCTTTTTTGGGCCTATAAAAATCCTATCAGAGACACCTTTATATTTTTTGCAGTTGAACGCCTTATTCAGCTGTACATCTTACCTTTCAAATTCTTAATATTTATAATATGCATAGATATTTCATACCAAAGCAACACAATCGTTCTAAATCAAGTGGAATAATGAATACATTATAGTATGTATACTGAATACTAGTCAGTGTTAGTACAGAATACAAATTGGAAATTATTTGATGATAATTAAACTTGTACATTCTAGTTTAATTAAATGTTTTACATGTATTTACGTCAATATTATAACAAGACTTTAATTTTGTTCCTGCATTCTTTCTTTTCATTTGAGTCATTCATCAGTAAATATCAGACGTTTAAAATACAGTGGACGAACATGGTTAATTTATCGCTATTTTGATATTCTGCAAACTGCTTTCCATACCATTAGTTTTCTTTCAAAAATAGAATGTTTATAACTGTTCTATATGGTTTATCTTTTCCTATTAGTTTAACAACTTATAAAGTCAAATTGATGGATAGAAGCTTTTAAAAATGTTATAGAAATAACAAAGATATGAATGTTAAACTTGGGTTAGGGTTAGGGTTAGGGTTTTTTTATAAATATATTTCTAAAGAAAATTTCAGATTTGATTTTTACGGAAGCCCAAAGGTCGAAAATTACAATCACATGCAACAATCCACAAGAAAGCTTTACTTGAAAAACACAAATGGAAGACAATAGACAAACGTAGATAGAACTCGGGATAGCGGGACTTGGTCACCGGCACAAGCAAAAGCTGGCGGTAGGGTTAAACCGGTTCCTGGGTACCCAAACCTCATGTATATTTACTTCATACCCTGTCATTATAACTATATTTTTTTAGTTTTGTATCTTTGGAAGTCCCCTATGGGCTTCCGTAGTTTTTTGTATGCCTTTTATCGAAGAAGTAAAATATTACGGAATGAAATCATAATTCCGAAGGAATCGATGACAATTTATTCATGCCATTAATTATGATTTTCGGTTGTTACTTTGGTGTTCATTTGCAAATGAATGAATGAAGTTATGTTCATTCTTTAGTCCCCTTCCCCACCTACCCCCCCACCTACCCCCCCACCCCCCCCACCCCTTGAAAAAGTAAAACATGATTACGATGCTCATAATAAAGACATCAAATTACTGGGCTGATATAACGTCATTCTTAAATTCTACAAGTTTAAGAAGCTTTTTAAAAACAAAATAAAATCATTGATTAAGTCAAAAGCACACGGACATTGCAAACTAATAAAGAACACTGATTCAGTCTGTTTCAGTTACTATATTGCTACTTTTCTTATTGACGCAATATCGGTTCATTTTCAAAACTTCTAACATGAGAACTTGCCAAGGCTATTACAAAGCCACATATAAAAAGATTTGATTAAAAGTGAACCTTCAAAGTAGTTTTTGTTGATCATTATCCTTCTTACCTATTAATATATGCATGGTCCAATTGGCTTGAATAACTCCTACCGCAATCTAGCAGTTCTGGTCAATTCCATAAATAGCATACAAGAAAAGTGCTGCAATTTACAGCAAAAATAGGAAACATATGAACCAAAAAGTGTGGGCATTTTAAAATGTGTGTTGGAAGGTCTGTTTGAATGATATTACATTTTATGGATCCTGCATGATTAAACTTTGCACGCAATATAATTAGGAACACTTTCTTTTTATCTTTGTAGCCAAATAAAACCAACCATGGAATACGAGAAAAAATACTTGCTTAAGAACTCTAGTGTATAAACACTATCAATAGAAACAAGGACCGAACTCGAGAAACAAAAAATTGCAATGAAACTTTAACATGTTTGTCATAGGTTACCATTGCGAGATGAGACAATACCTTTCTTTGTTGACTACAGTTACAGTAAATATTATGAACTAGGGTTCACGTCAGATCATTAACTTTCATTTAAGCCTTTATCACGATCTTATAGCGAAACATCACAATGCGCGTGCATTCTCTCTCAATTTTACCGTTTATGATTATGTAATAATAACTTTTTGTAATTGCAGGGGGCAATCGCTTTAAATTTCATGATCTGTATAAACATTTGACATTTACAAAGTAATTTCGACTAAAAATATATATTGGGCATGCATTTACATGATTTGTTCAAGTAATGGACATGATAACGATTTGTATGAAAAAAATACAATAAAACTCGTGGGTCAAAAAGACGTTATTCAAGGTTTTCAGGGCATTTCTGAGACTTTTTCAACAAGAAATTTAAGCCTTTATGAAGGAATGTATTGAATAAAAAATTGAAAGGATATGGAGTAAATGCACATTAGACAAACTCTCTACAAATACATGATTAAACAAAGCAATTAAACAACGCTATTAATGTTGATCTTCGTCTTGAAGTCACCATGAGACATGCTCATACCTCATAGTAAGTTTATGAAGCGCGTCATGAAATGTCGAACTATAACTCACGTGGAAAGATTTGACTTAATATCTTAAATAAATCCAGCTCGATTTTCGCTTTTCATGAAAGATCCAACTTATGTGAAACTTGTGTTATGATACCCAATGAAAGTGGATTACACAATCTTTTTTTTAATCATGACCAATAAACGGTGAATAAAAGGATATGGATTAAATGCACATGAGACAAAGTCTCTACAATTACATATTGTACAATATCATGTTCTTCTTTCTTAATTGATGACGTTGTTATACCAAATCTATTTAGAAGTATTTCAATTGAAGTTTCATATGTAAGAAGGCTTGATATCATAGTCAACGGAAATTATGTCCTTAGCTAGCTGTCAGTAACTGCGAGCATTTGTCCGGACAGTACCTGTGTGTATGTCTTCATGTTTTATGTACTTCATTGTAAGGGTACTCGTCTTGATAAGTTGGACTTTTTTCTAGTTTGATTTTTACTGTGAGTCTTTTTGTGTATTTATTTTTTAGCCATTTTATACATAGGGGAGGGGGGTTTGGATCCAAGAAAACGAGTTTAACACCACCGCAATTTTTGCGCCTGCCCAAGTCAGGAATATGTTGGTGATTGACTTGTCCGTGTCTTCTTATAAAATTTTAGTTTCTTGGATATTTGGGTTATTGGGTGTGTTTTGTTTCCATTGATTTATCCACCTTTTTTGGGGCCATCTAGGGCTTGCTATATGATGTGAGGTTCCTCGCTATGTTGAAGACCGTACGGTGACCCCTAGATGCTTTGTTTTAGGTCGTTTTAACCTGGATTTGGGATGTTGTCTCCTTGACATTTACCCCATTTCCTTTCTGTTTCATAGTAAAAAACAAGCAAAAAACCACTATTGACAATGAGAGAGACACATCGAGTGCCATGGTAACATCCAGATGTTTGTTTTTCTTTTATATGTTAAATCATCATAAAAAAACGGGAAATAGAAAGGGGGGTTTAGTTCCCTTAAACCTGTTTTACCCAATTGCTGTCGTGTTCTAGTGACGGTACAAAGTCCAGCTACCCCGAGTCCTCCCGTTGTAAATGTTTGTCTTTTATCGTTCATTTGTGTTTTTCATGTACAATGCCTTTGTGAATTGTGACATGCTATTGTAATTTTCAGCCACTTTATAGGGTTCCTGTTTAATAATATGTAACATCAATGAATGAGGGTCATAACAATGTGCAAATAACATATATCAAATCCTATCTAGTTTTTTTCTTTATTGATCCTATAAAAATTCTATTAGAGACACCTTCATGTTTTCTGTAGTTGAACGCCTTCTTCAGCTGTACATCTTACCTTTCATTTTCATAATATTTATAATATGCATAGATATTTCATACGGAAGAAACAAAATGGTTCAAAATCAAGTGGAATAATTAATACATGATAGTATGTATACTGTATACTAGCCAGTGTAAGTACAGAATACCAATTTGAAATTATTTTGATGATTATTAAACTTGTACATTTTCGTGTAATTAAATGTTTTTCATGTATTTATGTCAATATTGTAACAAGACTTTAATTTTGTTCCTGCATTCTTTCTTTTTATTTGATTCATTCATTAATTTTTAAATTACAGTCGATAAACATCGTTAATTAATTCAACAAACTATTTTCCATCCCATTAGTTTGCGTTTAGAAATGGAATGTTTATAACTGTTATATACGGTTTACATGTTTCAATTAGTTTAACAAACTATAAAATCAAATTGGTAGACAATGTAAAAAAACAAAATATAACAAGGATAATATATTTTTTAGCTTTGTTAACTTTGTTTTTTTAATATACGTTTCTAAGAAAACTCTAAGATTTAATTTTTGTTTTTCTTATCTTTTCTTTCGATAAAGTAAAAAATTACCGAATTAAAGTAGCAACTGTATTTTGATGGAAAATATCAAGCCAGTCCCTAACTTTGAATGCCCGTAACTTTGTTATCAGGAAGGATAAGATTACAAAACAACGGCAGAAGAATACCGAAGGAACAAAGGAGTGGTATTTACAAAAATTGAAGTCCAAAGACATGGCCAAAACGAGAACACAGAAAACAATGTCGTTAAACACAGAAAACAGTGACGTTAGACAGCTACAAATAAAAACACAACATTCAAAACCAAGGCACTCACAGTGTGATCTCCCATGAAACCGAGAGTGACATCAGGTGCTCCGGAAGTGTAAGCATGTCCTGCTCTATTAATAACACCCGTCACACTGTAAGTGAGTCAGGGAAAAGGTCAAAATCGGTAAAGTCAAATCCGGGAAGACGTGAATCTAGCTGAATATGTCCGCTTTCATTTGGGACACTGACACGTCATATCTTTCAATGATGTTATGGTGACGGCCATAGAATTTCTTGAGGGACGAAATTAACATAGGCTGAACAAATCCCTGTCTAAGCAGCTTTTGGGACAGTGTTTTTGCTCTGTTCAAAAAGTCACTGTACAATCTACATGCTCGACAGTATCGAATCAACTGTGAAATGTACACTCCATAGGTTGGAGAGGTAGGTATGTTGCTGCTAAGAAAGGGAAAGTTCACAATAGTGAGGTTAAAAATCATCTCGCTTATCATAAAGCTTATATTTCAAATGTTCACCGTCGTCAATATGCAACAAAAGATCTAGGTACGAAGCTGAAGTAGTACAAATGAGGCATCACATGAAAAGAAAATGGTCAAATTGCATGTTAATTCTCATTTTAATAGTAACCCTTTTGAGTATTAAAGTCTAAATTCCATATCTGGCACTATAATTGGTATTGTGGGTTATGCTTTTATTTAATGTAGATAATTTTTACAGCTTTACAAGCAGCTGAATTCTATTTTTTTTTATCTGAAAGAACCCTTTAATTGCTGTATAACCATGTCTCAGATTTTTGTAGTAAGGCATAGTTCAAAATTAAATTAATTTTAAAATTTGAAAAATAAAAATATCTGGGAGTAAAATTTTAAATGTCACTCATTTTCAAACCAAATTCTATATTAAAAATTTAAGACAAGGCTTAGTCCAATTTGCCTGATTCTTTCAGATACCGTAAACAGAATTTATCTTTCTGTATAGCTGTAAATGCCATTTTGGTTTTAAAGCTATAAATCAAAAATCAAAATTTTTTACCAAATATGGAAATTTTGACTTTTATACTTGAAAGAAATAACTTTGAAATAAGCATTAAGAGTTAATTCAATCATTGTCCTTTTTATTTCAGACCTAATTTTTCATTGTATCTTCACTAATAACACAGTTATTCAAAGTCAGGGACGGACATTAAGAGATTATTGTGCTACCTAAATAACAAAAAAACCGAAGTTATTGTTAATTTATTTTCTGCGTATGCGCATTAATGTCTCATCAGTGCAGATCAACCCAAAACATTTGAAAGTCCATTAACCGAAAAACGAGTAAAAGATGATTGAGAACAAATAACCAAAAGGATCTATATATAAAAGCCAAATTCAGCTAAGGACAGAGCATGAGGGAGATACTCCTTAGTTTTAAACAAAATCTTGTAGAATTTAGGTGTTGCAAGTTTCAATAAAATCGGTTTTCGGGTCAGCACCGAAGTACTGACTACTGGAATAATGGCAGTAGAATTCCGAAAGAACAAAGGAGTGGCATTTACAAAATCGAAGTCCAAAGACATGGCGAAAACGAGAACACAGAAAACAGTGACGTTAGACAGCTACAGATCACAGAAACAAAAGCCACGACATTCAAAACCAAGGCTCTCACAGTGAACTCCCATGAAACCGAGAGTGACATCAGGTACTCTGGAAGGGTAAGCATGTCCTGCTCTGTTCACAGCAACAGTCACACGGTCGGTCAGGTAAATATGTTTTTGAATTATCTGTATAATAGCTGATAGTTGTTGCTATTTTCTAACCCAGACGGAGACAAAACCAAATTAAAAACCATGGTACGTTTTACTTCTCGAACCCTAACCCTAAACCAGTACCAAGGTTCAATTTTAAGTTTTTCTGATCACTTTAGTGTTAAGACATAGACAAGAACAGATCGGTACAACAAACATCACTAACGAAGACGAAACTAAAATCAAACAAGACAACACAAACATCTAAAGCACTGACAGAGTGAACTCTCATAAAAACCGAGGTCGACATCAAGTGGTCCGGAAGAGTAAGCATGTCTTGCTCTGTTAACAGCATCCGTAACACTCCAAGTGAGTCAATCTAGGAAAAAGTCAAAATCAAGTGACGGTCATAAAATTTCTTGAGGGATGTAATTAACATAGGCTAAACAAATCCCTGAGTAAGCAGCTTTTGGGACAGTGTTTTTGCTCTGTTCAAGAAATCACTGTACAAGCTACATGCTCGACAGTATCGAATCAACTGTGAAATGTACACTCTATAGGAGGGAGAGGTAGGTATATTGCTGCTCAGAAAGGGAAAGTTCACAAGTGGGATGTTAAAATCATCACGCTTGTCATATAGCTCAGATTGGCGAATACCATCGGGGAGTAACAGTCCACCAGCAGAGGCATCGGTCCAGTGGTAATAAATAACAAAATGCCGAAGTTACTGTGAAATTATTTTCTGCAAGTACGCATTTCGATAACTCATGTCTCATCAGTGCAGATCAAACATTTGGAAGTCCATTAACCAAAAAAAACGTGTAAAAGCTGATTGAGAACAAAATAACCAACAGGATCTAAAGAGAAAAGCCAGTATTCAGCTAAGGCATTATTTCAAAAACAAATCGTTGACAATTTATTCATATAATAAAAAGGACAAGAGGAAACATGCCACAACTCACCAGGGAATTATAAAAGAACAAAACAACAAATAAAAGACAAAGACAAACGTAAACAACGATAGGAACTCGGGACAGTCAGACTTGGTTCCGGTATAAACAACGATAGGAACTCGGGACAGCCGGACTTGGTACCGGCACTAGAAAAAAAAACAGCTGTAGGGTTAAACATGTTTATGGGAACCAAAACTACCCTTTTCTGTCATGTCAGGTTTTATGATATTTTGTTGTTGCTTTGGTATTCATTTGCAAATGAATGAATGAAGTTTAGTTCTTTCTTTGGCCCATNCACATTGCATAGTATTAATGAACACTGCTTCAGTCAGTGTTTGAAACCGCATTTCTACGTAAGAAGTTGTCCTATAAGCATAGACTCATATACTGGTTCATTTTTAAAACTTCTAACACAGAACAATTCATCTCGTTTGTAATACTAAGCCTACTAGAAAGCCACATATAAAAAGATTTAGATTAAAAAGTGAACCCTCAAAGTATTTTTAGATCATTATCCTTTCTTACCTATTAGCATATGTATGATAAATTGGTTTAAATAATTAATACCGAAGTAACTGTGAATTTACTTTCTGTATATCTGCATTTCGACAACTTATCTCTCCTCAGTGCAGATAAAATCTAAACGTTTGGAAGACCATTAACTCAAAGATGTTTAAAAACTGATAGAGAACAAATAACCAATATGATCTAAATGTAAAGCCAAAATCTGCTAAGGACAGAGCTTTGCATGAGGGACATACTCTTTAATTTTTAACAAAATTTACAAAAATTTAGATGTTGTAAGGTTAAAAAAATATTTTAATAAATGGCTTTCGGGTCACCACCGAAGTACTGAGCTGGTGAAGACCTAAAATGACTAACAGTCCACCAGCAGTGGCATCGGCCCAGTGGTAACAAATAACAAAATACCTGTTACTATGAATTTACTCTCTACATAATTCCTACCGCAATCTATCAGTAATGGTCGATTTCATAAATAACATACAAGAATGGTGGTATAATTTACAGTAAAAATAGAAGACAAATGCCCAGAAAAATTCAGCATTTTAAAATGTTTGTTGGTAGGTCTGTTTGAATATTATATCATTTTATGGATCCCGCATGATTAAATTTGCACGCAATATAAGAAGGAACATTTTTTTTACCTTTTATCTTTTTCAGCTTTATATGGATGTGGAGTAGCCAAATACCAACCATCGAATACGAGAAAAAAATATTTGCGTACAAACTCTAGTGCATAAACACTATCAATAGAAACAAGGACCTAACTCAAGGAACAAAAAATTGCAATGAAACCTAAACATATTTATCATAGGCTAAAATTTCGAAATGAGACATTACCTATCTTTATTGACTACAGTTACAGTTAGTATCATGAGCTAGGGTTCCCCGTCAGATCATAAATTTTCATTATGATCTTGAGTGAAACTTCACAATGCACGTTATTTCTCTCTCACTTTTCACCTTTATGATTATGTAACAATAACTTTTATAATTGCAGAGGGCAATCGCTTTAAATTTCATTATCTGTATGAACATTTGACATTAACAAAGTAACTTCGAGGAAAACTATCTATTATGCATGCATTTTCAAGATTTGTTTTCGTAAAAGACATGATAACGATTAGTATGACAAACAGATTATAAATTCAAAATCAGTAAAACTCGTTGGCAAAAATGACTTATTATTACAATGTTTTTAAGGTATTTCTGGGACTTTATTAACAAAACATTGAAAACATCCTTTATTTTTGTTTTTCTGTGTGTCTGTCTTCACAATGTCAATTGACTTTGATTTTTGTATTCATCATTTCACTGGTTCTCTCTGTATTCGACTGTCGTTGTTTTATGACGGAAATCATTGAAGTATGTCATGAAATGTCGAACCATGGCTCAAGCGGAAAGATTTGACATTATAAATATGTTAGCGGCAATAGGTGAAATTAGGCATTAAGCTTAAATCCTAGGCATTAAGTTAATGCCTAGTCGTTAGACCTAAAACCTAAAATGAGTTTGGCATTAGGCTTAATGCCTAGAATTTAGGTCTAATGCCTGATTTTTGTTCAGGAAAATTATTCTTATTGCCTGACCAAAAAAAATACAATGTTATCAAGAAATATTGTTGAAGTTAAAGCGAAAGGATAAACACTAGTCACTAGGATGATGTAGATATAAGGATGGCTGTTCTTATTTTCAATTGTTCATCAAGATTTGTTTCTTACAACTGTTTTCTTTTCTGTGGAAGATTTGATATTTCGAAAGTTTATGTAACTGAATGGTTGATGACAACCCAGATGAAAATTATTAGATTTATGTGTATCTGGAGGAGGTTTGTAATGTACTGTCCGACAACTCAGAATTAGTAACTCGAAATGAAATGTATTTTGAAACCAGAAAAAAAAACAAGACGGCGGGTTTACAGAAGTACAATTTTGACTGCAAATTTGTATAATTAACTTTAGAAATGTTTTAAGATACCAGTAAATGCATGCTATGATATCGCCTTTCGCTACAGATTACAGCTTCGGTAAGTTAGTCGAACATTTCAATAACTGTTTCCAAGTATGGGAAATCACACGAAACTTACAATTTTTACCAAAAGTAGCCTTTGCAAGCATAATTTTCTATCTATGGACGAAGTTGACTGTAATATTCCCATTAGTGTAACAGAGGCTTCTATCAAAAAACTCCTTTACTCATGGTTGAGTTATCCTTTACTCATGGTTGAGTTATCCTTTACAGTTTGTAAAGGCTTCAGTGACTTCCTTGCAAGAGCTCTGTTGCTTACCGGTAGGCTCTTGACCAAGAGTACATAACCCTTTACCTTAATTAAACTTTAAAGAAGTTTTAAGGTCGTCATCGAGATCTTATAGACCCATTATATGATACCTGTTTCCCCGTTTACAGCAGACATTTCCCATTAACAACACAAGTTTGTTTTTTACACCACTGATTTTGATTTCACTTAATTAACCGAACTCGCGGGCGTCTTATAAGAAACAGGTGATACTTTTCTACCCATGCACCTGTTTTTATTTTGGTTCCGTGTCGTAATTTTTAAATTATTTTTTCTTTGTATTTCCAACTCCGTCTTTGTCTCTAGACTATTTTTTACTAACAGTTCAAGTCTCGCTTACTTCAG
>MJUU01027817.1:6328-38827 GCA_002080025.1 Modiolus philippinarum
CCGAGACGTTTACTTAACAACAACGTTGACGACGTCTATTGTGACGTCACTTCCTAGAGTGAAATTATGGAAAATAATTTCACAGTTAATTATCACTTTTCTTTCACTGAGAAATTTCAATCTTTCACCGTCCTCTATATAATAAACTGTCATATCTTAGGATTGGTAACATTCTCTTTGGCTTGCCCGTTCCAAATTACATGGAAAGATGTTGATCATAATTTTTCTTTGCATGGTATGATCCAAACTTGGTTCATAACATTTAACAAATTAAAAAGAATATCATTTAACAGCCGTGGAACAACACAGATGTGTGGACTATGGATCTTTATGCCCCGTGTATTTTTTCAACCTACGATTCACGTCACATGATGAAAATCGAAAGTCATGTACTAAAAAGATGATGAATGCTCATTATTCAGCCAAAATTCAAATTGTATATACTAAGTCCGAAACCATAAGTTGTATTATAACAGCTCATCAAATCCCACAAAATGTCAGCTGTACATTTCTAAAAATTTTACAACATTAAACTATATATATATACCGCTTTGTTATATAACTTGCAGTTTACCATCCCGGTCTGTACTCTAAAGAACTTTTATTCTCATAAAAAATATAACTTTAACGCCCCGGAAATCATTCGTTCACAGTTGAGCTGCTATCTACTTTGGATAAGTCCCAGACTTGTTAAAGTCTGGTCATGTACGAATTTAATCAGTTTCAATTGAATGTAAGATATAGATGCTCCCAAGGCATTTTTTTTTACTATCACAAATCATCAATATTGTATTTTTTTGTAAATTAACCTTATATCATAACGCAGCCGTTGATCGTAGCTGATCTCTGCTGAGGATCATATTATTCAATAAAATGAAACGGCCGATGATCGTTTCCTATTTTTCACATATAGTGTTGAGTAAGTCAAATTACACAAAACAACCAACATTTGAATAATGTTGCATATATCAAAAGAATGGTAAAAGATGCATCTTTCATGCTGATTTTAATCGGCTGATTAACGATTTTTTAGTTTCTAAACATACCCGTTGTTAGTTTTGCTGCTTTGTGTTTATATTTATATAATAATGTTGTGTTTTACATTGACTATGCGAAAATAGTAGCCAGGGTGATGGACAATAGTGCACGACCCGAAGGGGAGTGCACTATTGTCCATCACCCTGGCTACTATTTTCCATAGTCAATGTAAAACACAACATTAATATTATTATTATACCGACTGTTGACTATATTTTGAACCGCTGAATTTGAAAATTTTTCTTTGAATTGTTTGCTATCCTGTCAATTTTTAACTGTATCTGTGGTAACTGATTCCGATGTCAATTTCCATGTGTAAATGATCCCAATACATATTACACCATTACATCAACACATGAAGGAAACCTATTTTAGCAATGAAATAATATATTTCAAGAGACCAAAACAAAGTAATTTTATTGAAAACTATTTAACCCATAATTGTTGCAGCAATACTTTTAAACAATACATTTAAACAATGATAACAAATATGAACAAAAATTTTAAAAAAGCAAGACAGTATTACATTTTGTTGTTCGATACTAAAACAGTATAAGGGTCGTCTTTCCTCAGTTCCAATACTGTATACTTTTGTAAGATACCACTGTTTTATTTTCATCAACTGTTTTGGGAGAATGAATTACATGTGTGTACACACGAAGCTTAGTTTTTTTCATTTCTTCTTCTTTCCAATAAAATCTGTCAAAATACCCCAAACCAAAATACCCCCCCCCCAAAAAAAAAAAAAATACAAATTAAAAATTTTAGCGCTGTAGCAGACGACACTCTTAGAAACTTGATTACATCAATTGCACAGTAAGTACCACCAACTTGTCGGTCAGATCAAAACTCCGCCTCCCGCACGTGATGATTGATGATGATTGACGTAGAAATCAATAGTCTTCATAACAGCAGAGCTTACTTTTGCAATAGTGCAGTCAACGCTATTTCTTTTGAAAACTATGCGAAAATAAAACTGCTTTACTATAAAAGAACTTTCTTACAGGAGATATAATAAATATTGATATACTATGTATACGTAACTTTTGGATATATTTACGATTGAATGTAAGGGTGTGTTTGATAAGAATTGAGAAAGGTGCGTGTGATAAGTATTGTCAATAGTTCGAACAACTTAAAAGTTCCCAGAGTTAAAATAAGAATATATTAATCGCAGCTTAACAGACAGGTAAGGAAGCTAAGGTCGTTTTTACACCGGACTTTGACAAATATTTGTGATTATTTAATTCAATTCATTTTTTTTGCGTTTATTTTCTCCTTGTTTTTTCTCTTTTTTTGTGTCTTTTTTAAGGGATGTGATGTTGCTTTTTTTCGCTTTGTTTAATTTGGTTTTGTTTTTTTAGGGTGGATTTTTTTTTGTTTTTGTTTTTGTTTTTTTGTTTTTTGTTTTTTTTTGTTTTTGTTTTTTGTTGTTTTTTTTGTTTTGTTTTGTTTTGTTTCTATTTTTGTTGTTTTGTTTTGTTTTCCTTATTTTGTCTTGTTTTGTTTTGTTTTTTTGTTTTTTTTTTTTTTTGAGAGAGAGTTTACAACATCAGAGGTAATGCTTAACATACAGGAAGCAGGTTTGGTATGATTTTTAAGGCTTTTCGGAACCATGCATTGTTACTTAATGTTCTTGTCAGAGTAAACTTTCTTTCTTTTATTTTTGTATATGCAATAAGTATTTTTAATATTCTGAAAAAGCTACACCTTTAAGAGTTGTTTAGAAACGTTTTTTAAATGTTCTATCATGCAAGAATACCGCTTGCAGCAGTAGAATATCGAAGGCACAAAGGAGTGAAATTTAAAAAAAATCCAAAAAACATGGCCAAAACGAGGACACAGAAAACAATGACGTTAGCCAGATACTAAACACAGAAATAGAAATCGCAACATCAAAACAAAGGCACTCACAGTGTGAACTCCAGTGAAACTGAGAATGACATCAGGTGCTCAGTAACGAAAACAAAACTAAAACTTGACAAGACAACACAAAAAACTAAAGCACGGACAGTGTGAACTCCCATAAAAACCGAGGCGACATCAGGTGGTCCGGAAGGGTAAACATTTCTCCATTAAAAACACCCATCAATGTCAAAATCGGTAGTAAAATCCGGAAAGATGTCAATCTAGCTGAAAATGTCCACTTTCATTTGGGATAATGACACGTCATATCTTTTAATTAATGATGTTATGGTGACGGCCATAGAATTTCTTGAGGGATGAAATTAACAATGGTTGAACAAAGCCCTGACTAAGCAGCTTTTGGGACAGTGTTTTTGCTCTGTTCAAAAAATCACTGTACAAACTACATTATCGACGGTAACGAATCAACTGTGAAATGTAAACTCCATAGGCTGGAGAGGTAAGTATATTGCTGCTTAGAAAGGAAAAGTTCACAATTGGGAAATTAAAATCATCACGCTTGTCGTGTAGCTTAGATTTCAAACGGCCATCTTTGTCAATATACAACAAAAGATCCAGGTACGAAGTAGGTGTATCAGTTGTTTCTTTAATATAGATCTGATGTAAATATTCCTTAAATTGGGATTATTAAAAGAGTACATCGTCTATGCAGCGAAAGCTGAAATTAAAGGACTGGGATTAAATGTTTTTGTTTTCTTTGTGTAAGCCCTTGTAAAAACTTGGCCTCGTACGAGTATAGGAAAATGTCAGCTAAAAGTGGCGCACAATTAGTTCCCATGGGAATACATAGTGTCTCTTAGAAAACACGATCTCTGAATTCGACAAAAATATTGTCGATCAAAAATTCTATCATTTTGATTACGTCAGTTTCAGTGTACTTCTTATTTGAATCAGTGTGGTTCTTAACAAAATATTTCTTGTCTTTCCCTATTACTGAACAGGTGTATCTACGTTCTTCATTTTAGTGCAGAAACATTGATGTATTAAATCTGCAATTGAGACAAAATCTCTACAAATAAATGGTAAAACCAAGCAATTGAACAACGCTTTTATTGTTGTTCTTCATCTTGAAGTCATCATGAGGCCTTCAACCATGAGCTTCAGTCATACCTCATAGCAAGTTCAAGACCATCCCTAGCACCGGTTTGAGCGGAATTCATTGCTAATTGCTGAGCAACGCTACATCCATGTTTTTTTCCTTTGATCCATAGATGCGGGCTCATCAACAAACATAAAATTAACTGTCGAAGTTTGAATGCTATGGCAGTTGGGTAAGACTGGTTGAAGATGCTGACTACGGTCAACAACCTAGTGAGGAGCTGTGAAAGAGGTTTAGAGGTGCATCTGGACGACCCGGCAATGGATCTCTGTATGGATTCTTAGGAAATTTCGGTAACCAGTAGATGTAGATAAATAACAAATACCGAAGTTACTGTGAATTTACTTTCTGCATATGCACATTTTTTGTTTGGAAGACCATAAACTCAAAGATGTTTAAAAACTGATGGAAAACAACTAACCAATATGATCTAAATGCAAAGCCAAAATCAGCCAAGGACAGAGCTTTGCATAAGGGAGATACTACTTAGTTTTCAAAAATTTAGATATTGTGAGGTTCCAAAAAAATAATCAGCTTTCGGGTCAGCACCAAAGTACTGACTACTGGGCTGCTGAATGTCATTGGGGACTAACAGTCCACCAGCAGTGGCATCGACCCAGTGGTAACAAATAACTAAATACTGAAGTTACTGTGAATTTACTTTCTGCATATGCGCATTTCGACAACTTATGTCTCTTCAGTGCAGATAAAATCTAAATGTTTGNTAAGGACAGAGCTTTGTATGAGGGAGATGGTTGTTTTCATCATTGGCTTTTATGCCAAATGATGCTACAACTGCTGTGTGATTTTTTACAATCTCATCTCTCGATATTGTAGTAGGGCATAAATAAGGTTTCCAGATGAACTGTTGATGCCCATCTCCTTCACAAGGCAGTCGAGATAGTGTTTCTTACACACGGATAGTATGCTGTTCAGACATTCAAAACCATGAAAAGGCTAGTAAATCATGAATTAAATTGAATATTAATTAGCAATTCAAAGAATGGATCTGTCTTCATGGACCAGTTAAAATCTGGTTGTATTGCTTGTTACTGTGGTTTACAAATCTGTATCAAACGACAAATTTAAAACGCTGTAAGATAAATAGCAATACATCGGCGAACGAATACCTAAGCAAGAACGAGGAGAAAAAAATCATAATCCCAAAATCACGACAATTCACAGCAACACGAATTGAAACAGTATGACAAAGACAAAACAAATAAACATAAATGAACAAGAACGCCACAAAACTAAAGCACTAATAGTGTGAACCCCTATAAAAAATGAGGTATCATCAGGTGCTCCGGAAGGGTAAGCATGATCTGCTCCGCGCATGGCACCCGTCACACAGCCAGCTAGAATATGATGTTGAAAGATCTGTTTGGTGGCTGATTGGTTAATGTCATTTTCTAACCCTTAGACAATTAAGATCCATGGTACGTGTTACTTCTCTAACCCTCAAACAGTACCATGGTAGATGTTTTAAAAGCTTTTAATAACCTATTAAGTATTTTGACAATAACCAGGACCTCGGTACCACATACATCAACAACGAAGACAAAACTAAAAGATTACAGTGTGATATACAAGACAACACAAAAAACGAAATCACTGACAGTGTGAACTCCCATTGAAAACCGGGGGTATCATCAGGTGTTTCGGAAGGGTATGCATGATCTGCTCCACGCGTGGCACCCGTCACACTGTCAGTGAAAAGTCCGGTTTTGTCACAGTCGGTGTTGGTCAGTCCGGTAACAAACTCAGGATCTACCCAAAGATATCTGTTCTCATTTGTGAAACAGAAACATTTTAATGGTCTGTCAAATCGTCATGACGACCGTAAAACTTCTGTAGTGACAATTGCAAGTGACTGAAAATACTCTTGATATGAAAAAGAAATGATAATGGGGTAAATGTCAGATTAAAACGACCCAAAACAAACCATCTAGGGTCACCGTACGGTCTTCAACACAGTGAGGAACCTCACACCATATAGCAAGCCCTAAATGGCCCCCAAAAGGTAAAAATGTGAATAAATCAATGGAAACAAACCACATCCAATAACCCAAATATCAAGAAACTAAAATTTTATGAGAAGACAAGGACAAGCCAATGACCAACATATTCCTGACTTGGGACAGGCGCAAAACTTGCGGTGGGGTCTTGGTGTATAAGTTTTTGAGACAGTAATTTCGCTCTGTTGACAAAATCGTTGTACAAACTACAAGCACGGCAATAGCGAATGAGTTGTGAAATGTACCCCCATATGCCGGAGAAGTGGAATATTACTGCTCAAAAACGGGAAGTTCACTATTGGAAAGTCGAAATTTTCACGCTTGTCGTAAAGTTTTGTTTTCAGACGTCCAGAGTTGTCAATGTAGAGGTATAGGTCCAGGTATGATGCTGGTGATGGTGTATTAGTGGTATCTTTAATTTCGAGTTCATTTGGGTAGATAAAATGAAGGTTATCTTTAAATTGAGGATTGTTCAATGAAAGAAAATCAACTATATAACGGAAACTGAAATTATAGGATTTGGTTAGCTTATTGTCCTTTTCTGAACTAGCCCTTGTATGAACCTGGCTTCATACGAATAAAGAATCAAATCTGCTTAAAGTGGCACACGATTAGTCCCTATGCATATTGAGACGTCTGCTGGAAAACTTGTCCTCCAAATTGTACAAATGTGTTATCAATCAAGAATTCCAGCATTGCAATGCCATCTTCCTCTGTATACTTTTTGTGTGAATCAGTGTGATGTTTAACAAAATAGGCCCAATCATTATGAATATCTTCTTTCACCCTTTTTAGTACAGAAAGACTGATAGTACTGACTCTAGCTTATCGTGTGGGAGAGTAGTATAGAGAGTAGAAAAATCAAATGTTTTGAGACTGTTGCAGTGGTTGAGTTCAGTTGAAGATAGATATTCTAATAAGTCTTTTGAGTTTTTGAGAATCCACATCTGATTCACTCCACTTGTTGAGTATACTCTTTAGGCCATCTTTGACTGCAGTAAGTAATGAAGTGAGGAGCTTAGAAAGGGGTTTTGTTGTGCATTTGGCAGACCCAGTAACGCATCTCTGTTTGTAAGGGTATTTATGTAATTTAGGTACCCAGTAGATACAAGGCAGATTGTTGTTCTCTTCACTCACTGATACCGAAGGAAGACAATACTGATTTGTGATCGTTTAGTATGTCCTCCCTTGATATGGTGGAGAGTTTGTATGTGGGGTTGCCAAATGAATTGCCAATGTGCATCCCCTTCATTAAGCAGTCAATGTAGTGTCTTTTGCAGATAAATGTGATGTTGTTTTGGGCCTTGTCAGCTGGTACCGTGACATAATTGTCATGGAGGAAGGACAATGTTTTTTCTACCTCGGGATCATCGAATATGCTTTTTGAATTGGGGCTCATTGTTGTCTTTAGGCGCCTCATTAGAGCTACAAACAATGAGCAAATGAGTGTTATAACAAATTTAATAAAAAAGAATTATCGAGAGTCGAAATAAAAAAATAAATAAAAAGCGAATTAGATGCAAAACCACAAGAAAACTTATTGTATGTCCTGTCATTTATAAACACATTTCAGCAAAGTCATGTTTGCATTGACCATATCAGTTAAAAAAAAGCAGTTAAGTTTGTTTCTGTAGGTGTTTATTTCTATAATTGATATCCCCTCAGTGCAACCAAATACCCATCTGTAACTCAATAGTCAACCTTAGGACAATGTTTTTGCAGAAGGACACACTCCTTTGATGAAATTTATACATAGACTTGCATCACATATAATAATGAAGATCTTATGATGACTGATGTTGATGATGAAGGTCTCGATAGAAAACAAATAGCTTTCTATACGAGACAATATTAAAGATAATGGGTATCTTCCGTCTTTGAACGTCAATTTATGTTATAAGTGTGTTATAAGTGACGTCACAAATTCTGACGAAATGTTTGTTATGTCGCCCCAGACGTAGACGGTACGTTATATTGTTTTTTTCTAAGTAAGTATGTAAGTAAATAGGGTGACTCGAACTTGTCTAATTTCCATTGAGACCCTCTTTCTGTTTCTTTTTATTAAGTCTCCCAAACGAAGTTTGGGGGACCTATTGTTTTTACTCAATTCGTATTATTTTGCTTGTTCTCTTTCCCCGAAAAAATTGTACAACCATTTTCTCAAAGACTAATAGTCGGATCTTGACCAAACTTCAGAGGATGATAGGCCCTAATTCTTTTTTATTTTTATTATTCCAGCCAAATTTTGTCTACGCTTGTTCTTAGAGTTGCTTGAACCAAATCAATTGAAACTTGGCACACAGTTGGACCACCATGTGAAGTTGTTCATGACGGCCGCCATTTTCAATATGGCTGCCAAAATACTATTTTAACATTGTCCGATTTCAACGAAAATTGATTTCTAGGCAGATTTTGATGCTACGTTCAAGATGGAATCATGGAATTGGCCACCAGGGGCGACATCAGCTATTGCTTGCAATTGAAAATCTAGTTATTATTGTTCTTCCAATGATTCTTGTCCGGACTTTTTTTTAGAAAACCGTTTTATATAATCAAATGAAACTTGGCATGAAGTAGGATCACTATGACGAACAGTGCAGGCAACGAAAAAAAATTCAAAATGAATGCCGTTTCAAAGATGGCCACCAAAATACGTCAAAATTTCAACATTGTCCAATTTCAACGAAAATTAATTTCTAGGTAGATTTTGACGCTGCGAACAAGATGGAATCATCGAATTGGGAGCCAGGGGCGACATCAGCTATTGCATGCAATTGCAAATCTTGTTTACATTTACATTTGCTAATTAAGAAAATAATTTTACATTATGTCAATTTTTATGCCTTGAAAGGCTGAAAATCGTAATATTATCCATTTTTTTTTAATTACTGATTGACCTTTGACCCCAATTTCGCCCTCTTTCTACCACATTTGTTTTTTACGACAAATATTTTTGAAATGCAGATGATCCAAGCTTTTCAAAAATGTCATTTAAATTTGAAAAATTCTGGTCTCTGTCGCTCTATTATATATCTTACCAATAATGTACAAAGTTTGGAAAAAATTGTGTATCTGCTTATAGAAATAAAATATGCCCTTATAAATGGTGGTAAAGGTTATTTCACATATAATTCTATTGTAAATATAGTGTTAAAACACCAAATTTGACCAATCTTTAGAACTCTGTATCGGATTTGACATACCCGTGACCTCCAATTTTCATGCATGTTTTTATAGCATATTGCTCAAAGTTTCATTGTGCAAATTATCAAAAAGTTCTTATGTCGGAAACCAAGACACCCCAACTACCTTAATTGTCCTTAGCTGATTTTGACTTTCCTATTTAGTTCCTATTGGTAATTTGTTTACAGAACCTAAATTCACAGTAAACTCGGTATTATGTTACTTGTTACCACTGCTTTTGCACAAATAAATGTGTATAAAACCATTGCTTGAGACAGTTTATTTTTTGTTCCTCATTGCTGATAATGTGAATTTTTTGAATTTATGATACTTTATATATAACAGCAATAAAAGCATTTGGCGAACATCGATGCATAAAGGGTTGATTTAAGAAGTTAAATTTTTAAACCCTAAATTCATTTACTGATTCATACTATATGCATGAATACTAAGAGATTTCCATGATCATGACTATTTCATTACCACTTTAGACTGGTCGAGACAGGACACTGACCCTGTTCACACTTACAGTATTTAAATCGATCGCGATCGATTCCAATCAGTTTTAGATGTTCATACTATAAAAAGATCGATTGCGATCGATCTTAAGAGGTGGTCTAAAAAAGATCGATTCAAATAGAGACGATTACGGCTATAGTGTGAACAGAAAAGATCAATTGCGATCGATTCAAGTAGTTTGAAGAAGTATGCGATCGATCGCAATCGGTTCTAATGAGAACGTAAAACCTGATAAGGATCGATCGCAATCGATTCATGTGTTTTAAATTTGAACATAAACAGGCTTTAAAAGAATCGATCTTAATTTGGATCGATCGCATATAGTTCTAATGTGAACACGGTCTGTCATTACTAAATCAGGTTGTTCGAGACTCTTTCAGTACTATAGCAGATTGGTCGAGACAGGTCGAGATTCTTTGCGTACAGGTCCAGACAAATTGAAACTGGTCGAGTATATTTCAGTACAAAAAGTGCCCGTTTCTGACTTTTAGTGTTTTGTTATATTTAGAACGAAGATTTTGAACTGGTAGATTGGCTATACATTATGCTACTAATAAACTCTTCTTTACAATGCCAACACAAACGACGCTGAACTGCAGTAAGTGTCAGATTGCCATTTAACTATTATTTTATTTTAAACATATTCTATTATCAAATAACATATAATGATACATAGGATTAGACACATGAGGTCTTCTCCTTACGAATTAAAATTGTAGGATGCGTTTTAAATACTGCAATATAGCAATATAAATAAGATTATTTTACTGTTTTTTGGGGGGGTGTTTGTTTTGTTTTGTTTATTTGTTTTTTTGGTTTTGTTTTTTTGGTTTTTTTTTTGTTTTTGTTCTTGTGCTTTTAATATTATATAATTTATAAAGCATAACTGGTTGATTTTTCAATCAATTATATTTCAAACTATTAAAATAGCTAAACTATTTTTCCACCTTGATTTCCATTTGTAATTGGTTTACTTGTATGAAAGATTTCATCGAAATCGGGAAAATTGCTTTCCACGTACCTATTACATAAGCAAAGTTCAGTTTTGCAAAGTTGGTCACAGTTTTTGGCATGTTTTTAAGCAAAGGACAGGGACTTGCTCCCGGCCTAGAAAAAATATGTTTATATCTAATATGAATCTCGGAGAAAAATATTCTCCGAGATTCATATTTGAACCCCCCTCATATTTGATTTGATTGAAAACATTATTTTGTAGGTCAAGGAAGTCCCAGTGAGCAAGTTCAGATTTGTATACGTCCAGTATGCATGTGAACATCTTTTGTCGTAATTGATTCATTAAATAAGAAACCTAGTTATATGATTATTGATAGTTTATTTAAGTGGAAGTTTATTTAAGTGGACATAACGAGGGTCAAAAATTAGTGACAAGATCATGTACAATAAAGAAGGGCAGTAAATCAATAGTGTGACATATATAAACTTTTTTGATTGTTGTGGTAGATAAAGGTGTATACTGATATCAAACTACACAACATGTCTGACAACACACTATTTCTTGCACTGCTGTCATTATCCGCTGCAAAACTTGCAGCTTTGGAAATATGCAGGCGACATAAACTAAAGAAGTTCGAGAAGATTGGTACATTGAAATCTATTTATCAGTATCCACTGAAATCAGGATCGGCGATTTCCTTAAATTCATCAATATGTACTGCAGCCGGATTATTTCAAGATAATATTAGTGACAGGTAATTGTTTTCTTTATAATGTTTAATTATCAATATGTAGATCACAATCTAATTTGAAGTAAATGTTATATTGACAATTAATTCAGCAAATCAAAACTCATTTGTTTACAAATGTTCCTAACAGAACTATTGCAGCTTTTGTCGTGATTGATGCTATTTGTTTTTGATAACCAATATTCATTATCTAGAACTTTGTGGAAAGTAAATATTATTCATACGCAATGTCATAAATGGACATTTTTCTAGAATTACAACTCTTGTATTTGCAAAAATATATACTATAGTAATACTTTATTGTGCCAGAAATAAAGCGTGTGAATATATGAATAAAAGGCAATTTATCTGAAGACAAATATCAACAAATATTTCTACAAACTTTTTTTAGTGAAACTTGGATATTCTAATTAGGAGGTTGGTTCCAGAATCTAAACCTGTGAGAATAACCGGATTGTACAGATAAGTGACTACTATTTTCATCGTGAACCTCTAATTTTGTCCTAACAAAAAATGTACATGAGACATTTTGATAATTAAAGCTTGAATTTATGTAATCTGTGACAATTAATGACAAGATTTGATCAGAAAATTAAAGTATTCGTAGTTGTAAAGTCTTCTTCTCTTCTGAAAACTCTTAGATAAGTTCTCACTTACTGTTCAACATATTTTATTAACTAATAAACATGTGATTACAATTACAAAATAACAATATATGGGCAAAAGCAGAACATTATAGTTGGATAGATCTAGAAACCAGCGTCATAGCACTTATAAAGATATGTAAATTCTCCTGTATATTTTTCATACTTGGATATTTCACCCATAGTTTTCTATTATTTTCACCCATGGTTTTCTTTTATTTTCACCCATAGTTTTCATTTATTTTCACCCATGGTTTTCTTTTATTTTCAACCATAGTTTTCTTTTATTTTCACCCATGGTTTTCTTTTTTTTACCCATAGTTTTCTTTTATTTTCATCCATGGTTTTCTTTTATTTTCACCCATAGTTTTCTTTTATTTTCACCCATGGTTTTCTTTTATTTTCACCCATAGTTTTCTTTTATTTTCACCCATGGTTTTCTTTTATTTTCACCCATAGTTTTCTTTTATTTTTACACATGGTTTTCTTGTTTGCTGATACTTTGATTGGTATTTTCAGAACAGTTTGTTGTAAAACGTTCGTCACAACTTTTCTCAGCTTGTGTATAAATAATTTCCTCTTTCCACGTCTGTCACTCATTTCTGCCTATTGAAAAAACTGAAGTTACCCCCCTCTTCCTACGTCTGTCACTCATTTCTGCCTATTGAAGCTGAAGCTACCTCCTCTTCCCACGTTTGTCACTGATCTCTGTCTATTAAAGCTGAAGCTACCTCCTCTTCCCAAGTCTGTCACTCATCTTTGTCGAAGTGAAAATCTGGTTAGACGTCCATGTCACATGGACACTTTTTTTTATTTCTCTTCAGAAAAAAAGGTTATATAGGGCATTGATATTTTATGAAACTAGAAAATCTGTGAGCAGTGCCAACTAATATATACACCACTTCCCAATTTGATTCCTGAAATTAAAAGTCAATCAAATCAATTTTCTGAAATAGGATGTCCACATGTACATTATGGCACAAAGAATGTTTGTATTGCATGAAAATCTATTCAGTGGTTCAGGTGGAGTAGCAAAAAATAGATGTGTACACACTTGTAATTGCTGTGTCAATATTTTGCTACGGAAACCCCCACAATCAATGAAATTAAGTTCTGAAATAGAAGGCGCATATCTACATTATGTAAAAAAACTGTGTTAAAGTTTCATGAAAACTATTTAGTGATTCAGAAGGAGTAGAGGATAAGAGATGGTTATCCTCGGGTTTAACAGACGGACGGGTGGACGGACGGACAAACTTATCAGTATACCCACAGAGTATGATAAGAACACTTACTTTCTCGGTAACAAACATTAAAAATGGAAGTATAGTGTTATATTTGTGTTAATTTATTTCAGGACATGGATGGTGATAAGAAAAGACGGGGCTTTCTTAAGTGCTCGAAAAGAACCAACGCTTGTGTTGATAAAGCCATCTTCAAAGGGAGGCAATCTTTGTCTGGATGCACCTGGCATGGAGACTTTAGTTTTACCAAAGTGTCCCGAGATAACCAAACAGTCTAAGTTCATCAAGTGTAGGTTAGTACTGCATATTAATTATCCTCAACATAACATACACATCAAGTCAAAGGAAACATCAAAAGTCCTAAATTCTGTCAAGAAATATAAAACATTCAAAAGTTTGTCAAGAACTCGAGACAAAACAATAAGATACAACATAGAATAAGGGCAAAACAAACAAAAAACAGCGTGAATGAATGCTGCAAAAATAAGCACTTGAATTATGATATCTACATGAAAATTGGTATTGTCATCAAGTTCTCCGTGGAAGGATTAGCATGATCTGTTCATACGCCCGTCCATACGGGCGAAGGATATTTTAGCGAAATGGACTTTGATTATGGTGGACATTTTAGCGAGAAAAAGGTGTACATTTTAGCGAATTGAAATTAAGTTTCCTATAAAATAATGATGGACAATTTAGCGAATCATAATTTAATGTAATAGATAGATGATCTTAAAATATATATATAAAATATAAAATAAAATTAAAAGGAAATAATATGTAAATCAAATGTATCATAGTGAGGTTGGAGACATTTTTGTGGAAGATTTCATGTGTGTTTTAACTAAACAGAGCGACTGGAATTCACAAAGAGCTTGGTTAAAAAGTACCCTAATGAAGAAAGCACGAGGACAGTTTGTTACATGTTACATGAACATCACTTGTTTTCAAGTACCAAACAAAAACCGAGTTATAACCGTCTAACATGTGTTGTGCGTATTTTGTACTTGTGTTTTATCAATCTATTGAACTACTGATTCACTTTGGCTGTTTTCAGTTGTAACTTGGGTAGAGACTCGAGTTCCGCATGAACACAACCTCATCAAAACTCGAGTTCGACTCTAGAGCCGGAAGTATGTGGCCCTGATGAAGGCTTTTGTAAACACTCCAATCTGATTGGTCGATTTTATTTCCGCCATTTTGAAGAGTTGAACTCTAGCTACCCTCGGATTTCCGAAAGGGTTACTCGAGTTCTAATGGCGCGAAATGAGTAACTAATCAGAATGATTCTAATTCCTTCGCGACTCTAAACAGCCTTATCTTGCTCAAAGTCCGTCTTTCACCTCACCGTTGGTCAACAGTGAGAAACGACTGGAGGAGGCATTGACAATAGTAGTCCATCTATTTTTTCCAATTTCGCTAAAATGTCCTAAAGTGTACGCCTTTTTGTCGCTAAAACGTCCTCATTTTTTTGCTAAAATGTCCAACCCATGATTTTGCTAAAATGTCCTCCGATGGTTCATACCTCCGGTGTTAAGTCCAAAATCGGTATTTCAGTTTGATGTTCGCTTACAATGTGTATTTCATAATCCAGCAATGCATCAATGAATTTTTATTCTAATATTGAGGGACGACCATTTGATTTTGAGACGGGGGGGGGGGGGGCTTGGAAGATTTTGAAAATAAATAAATAATCTGTCCCTCTTTGAACTGAAAATTAATATTCTTGCCTTAGCACTGTGGAAAATAAATAATCTTTCCTCATCTAATACTTGAAAATAAATAATCTGTCCTCTGCTAATGAATGTAAAAAAATATCATGACGATTTTTTTTTTCGCTCGCTTCGCTCGCGACCTACAATTCTCAGTACTGCCAAACTCAAAAGCCACAAGAAGTATTGTCTTTGTGATGCCAAGCGTGTAATATGTAGTTGAATACATATTGCTTTACTAATGCTACTTGCTAAATTTTTCACTTGTCAAGTAAAATCACTGAGTCCTATATATCTCAGTACTGACAAACTCAAAAGGCACCATAAGTTTTGTTCCATAGTGACAAGCTTATGTTTTGCACATTCGAGAAGTTTTTCTTTTATACTGTCCTTTTCATTTTTGAGAGCTTATCTTTTATTGTATTTCCAATATTATTTAGTTGTTTTAATAACATTTCTTAGCTCACCTGACAAAAAGGGTCAGTGTGAGCTATTGCCATCACTTGGCGTCCGTTGTCCGTTAACTTTTCACATTTTCATCAACTCCTCTGAAACCACTGAAGCAAATTCAACCAAACTTTACAGGAATGATGTACTACAGGTCCTTTATAAAGATTGCTCATTTCTTGGAAATTCGACAAAAAACATGACTTCCAGCGTGGAACATTGGACCCTATGGGAAAATCACATTTTCATCTTCTCCTCTGAAACCTCTGAAACAACTTCAATCAAACTTTACAAGAATGATGTATGGAAAGTCTTTTACAAAGATTGCTCATTTCAATTTGATCCGACGAAAAACATGGCCTCTAGTGCAGAACATAGTTTAAGATCTTTTCTAGCAAATTTAACTAAATGTATAAAAGGTCCTTTGCAAAAAATAATCATTTCAATAGGATCTGACAAAAACATTGGTGCTAATGGAGAACATAGCTATAAACATTAGGCCCCAATGGTAATAAACATACTTTTTGTTCATGCATGGCATAGAAGCATTTTGTCAGATGAACGATGCAGTCTCAGTCTCTGAGCCTCCAGTTAAAAGTTTAATTGTGTTGTGTATTTCTGTCATGGTTCATTTTTCCTGTTATTTCTCTAATAATTTTAATAGGTTTTTCGATCCCTATTTTTAACCAAAGGCTCAGACACTGAGCCTGTATCGCTCACATGACAAAATGCTGAACAGCAGGTTTTTCGATGTTCTGTATGGTGGCCATGTTTTTATGTGAATTTCCCATAGGGCCAAAATAAACTATGTTCTGTGCTGGCAGCCATGTTTTTTATCGAATCAGAACAAAATGAGCAATCTTTGTAAAGGACCTTACATACATCATTCCTGCAAAGGTTTGGTTAAAATTGCTTAAGTGGTTCAGAGGAGAAGAAGAAAATGTGAATTTTCCCATATGGTCCAATGTTAAACCTAAGTTTCGCGCTGGCAGCCATGTTTTTCATCGGATCGGAACGAAATGAGTAATTAGTGTAAAAGACCTTTAATACATCATTCCTGTAAAGTTTGGTTGAATTTGCTTCAGTGGTATCAGAAGAGAAAATGAAAATGTGAATTTCCGAAAGGGGCCAATGTTAAACTATACTTAGTGTTGGTGGCCATGTTTTTTATCGGATCGGAACGAAATGAGCAATAATTATTAAGGACCTTTAGTACATCATTCATGCAATGTTTATTTGCATTTGCTTCATTGGTTTTAGAGGAGAAGAAGAAAATAATAATTTTCCCATAGGGTCCAATGTTAAACCTAAGTTCCGCGCTGGCAGCCATGTTTTTTATCGGATCGGAACGAAATTAGCATTCTTTGTAAAGGACCTTCCATACATCATTCCTGTGAAGTTTGGTTGAATTTGCTTTAGTGGTTTCAGAGAAGAAGATGAAAATGTGAAAAGTTAACGGATGGACCCTTTGGGTCAGGTGAGCTAATAAGCGGTGGGTCTTATCAGTGGTCAGCCGCTTTTGTTATTGCAGATTGACTATATTGAATTCACAATACTTTATGTTGGACCATACACATATTTATTGCTCGCATTGACCGATCATTTTTATGATCTAATTCTTTGTAAAAATATCAACATGTTTTTCAGTGATTCGAACAACTATCATTAGTGATTTGATTAATGTTTTGAAAAATCAGTATGTGCGAATTTCTTTTCTCATCATGTAGCTTTTGATGTCCAATTTCACTTTTTGTTTGAAATTCTTAGTGTTTTTCAATTTCAACTCTTGTCGTAGAGATGGATTATAACATGTATTCATTCGATTAATTTTTTGCTGTAATCTATTCCGATTTCTATATAGTTTAGTATTTGACTGAATTGTCTACAACTTTTAAGTTGTAAGTCTACATTTTGGATAATCAGTTGATTTTGTAATTCGACTTTTTTATTTGCTGTAGTCAATTTTTCACCAGCTATTTCTGATTGTTCAGTACTCGACTGAATATTTTTCTATAGCATTTTCTATATGTAGATAGTTTGAGTAGTTTGAGATGAATTATCCATCTGATTAAGTACTTGTTGTTTGTGAAGTATTCACAAGTGAAAAATTTAGCAACAAGCATCATTGAAAATAACGCAGTAAAGCAATATATATTCAGCTACATATTACATACTTGGCATCACTTGTGGCTTTTGAGTTTGTCAGTACTGATAGTACTGATATAAGATTGGGTAATTTTAATTGCAAATAAATATGATGGTCACTGCAAGGTTTCAAGAGTAGATTAATTCTCTATGGAAAAAAGCAAAATAAATAATCTTTCCCTGAGAAGGCAAAAGAAAATAAATATTCTGGCCTTGGTTACACTGAAAATAAAAATTCTGACTTGCTCATATCAGAAAATAAATAATCTGACAGGAATAAATCTTCCAAGCCCCCCCCCCCCCCCGCGTTATCGAATGGTCGTCCCCTTGGTTCGAAAAGAGAAAATGTTTACCACTAGCCATATGTAGAAATATTAGTCAAAATGGTAATAAAAATATTATAAAGAGCTCTTTACCCAGAAATAAAAGACTTATGTTTTAAGTGTAAATGTATTGACTGTAATGTTTCATAAGAAGTCCATATCGATCACGGAATATTTCCTGCCCGCCAGTGGTCTATGACCGATTTACGCATGATGCAATTATTATCCTTTATTTTATCCCCTCACTCAAGTGGTGTAATTATTTCTCAGAGTATGGGATGACTCCATCACTGGTTTGTCATGCGGAGAAGAGGCTAATAAATGGATACAAAAATATCTTGGAAATGATGAAGTAGGATTAGTTGTGTCAACGCCTAGCATGGAAAAAAGAGAATCATGCTTGGTTGAAAAACCATATGAGAACCCTGCAAAAGAAGGAGACATCGTAAGTTGACGTTCCGCTATTAATTAAAGTCACAGTTTTTATGAGATATTAATTAGAGACTTTTATTTGCACATTTCGGTGTTCTTCTCAGTATAGAAGAAAGTTTCGAGGCGTCTTGGATTTTACTAGTCAATATGTGTAGTCTCATTTAAAGGTGAGCTAGCCGGCAGTTTAGCGGCGAGCACCCCTTGACCCATCTTTCGAAATTACGTATTGTGTTTTCTTTCCTTTCAAGATTGTGGCTATGGAGTTAGTAGTCTACCTGTATTGGGTTTTATTCGTATGTTTGTTATACTATAGGGAAACGGGACAGATAAAGGGGAGGTTTGGGTGCCCATAAACCGGTTTAACCCTACCGCTGGCTTTTGCTAGTGCCGGTACCAAGTCCGGCTGTCCCGAGTTCCTATTGTTTTCTACGTTTTGTCTCTTGTCTTATTCGTGTTTTTCGTGTATTGTTCCATGACAGATTGTGGCATGTCGTTATAATTTTCAGCCATTGTAGGTGTTTCCTGTTATCCATCTTTTTACATCTGAACGAAAAGTACTATTTCTAGCAAGTTAAATAGAAAGGATCCTGACATGACACAGAAGAATGGAGTCAGAATCCACTGAAAGGGCTGGAATGACAATGGGTACTGAGCTCTTGCCAAGTAACTCATTTTCTTGCCAGGAAAGAAAGGGTCAGTAAGCAGAGTAACTGAGAACTTGTCTCTAGAGACAAGAGACAATCAAATGCTAGGAAGAAACAGCATTTGGTGTTGAAGACTTTAAAAAAAGGAAAATCTTTTTCTTTGCTTCGTAATTTCAATTTGGAGAGACCCAGGAAAAGAAACTTAATTCCACAGTGGAATCTTGGTTTAGTTTTTTTCAGCTTTATGTTTTTCTCCTTTTGAACCTGTAGAGAAAGTTGCCAGTTTAATTGATGTTTGTTGACAATCCCGCACCCATGACCAAGAAAGACATGGGTGTAGCGTTGCTCGACAATTAGCAAAGAATTCCGCTTAAACCGGTGCTAGGGGCCGTCTTGAACTTACTATGAGGTATGAGCAAAGCTCATTGTTGAAGGCCTCATGGTGACTTCAAGATGAAGAACAACAATAAAAGCGTTGTTCATTTGCTTGTTTTTTGCCATGTATTTGTAGAGACTTTGTCTCATGTGCATTTACTCCATATCCTTTTATTCACCATTTAAGTCTTTTTTCAAACAGATAAGGCTGTAGTTCTAGAAAAAGCCGATCTGTAACTTTTGATGCTAGAGGGAGCAACACCCTTTCCTTCAAAAAGAAACACCAGAAAATCAGCTAATCTGTTTACAGAGAGGATCAATTTCCCTTTCAAGACACAAATTAGAGAAGATTGTCCGCCTAGCAAAGATGACTATGATGGTGGACTCTCCAACAGACCTAGATATGTGTGGAAGCTGACTCAGAAATCCTGTCTTTCTGGGGTTATTCCGGACAGAAGCAAGGCGTGAGGGAGATTTCTTGGAGACTGATGAAGAAGTGACCCCTTGCAATGAAAGAGGGATCATGCCTGAGCGGAGAAGCAAGTGGATGTTCACATAACAGACGAAAAAGATCCGAGAAGCAAGCAATCGTGTTTTCGCTAAGCTGGCGCAATAACTATGATCTTGCATCTCTCTGCAGAAATCTTGTGAAGAACTGTTGCTAAAGGTCTGAAAAGGGGAAAGTCGTAGGCAAACATTCCCTCGCTAGAGAGAGTCATGACGTTCACTGCGAAAGCTTTGGGGTTTTGAAAGGAGAGACAAAGACTTCTAGTTTGTGGTTTAGACTGGTAGCAAACAAATCTATGTTGGGAGAGTCCAATGAAGAGTTATAGACCTGAATATTGCCTGATGATGCTCCCATCCATGTTGACTGGATCCAAAGACCTGCTCAGGGTATCTGCTATCAGACTGAACAGGCCCGGAATGTGTTATTTTGAAATTGTGGATTTCTTATGTTTGGGTTCTAGTGCTGCTGATGAGGAATTAATTTCCGAAATGGCCATACAGCTCATTAAAATTATTGCAGTTGGAGTTAACACATGTGTTATTGTCTTATGTTCATTTACTCCATATCCTTTCGTAAAATATCTGGAATGTGTCTTACCATCAGGCGATTCTGGTCTTTGAAGCACAAGAGAAGGCTCTTTGGTGAGCAGAAACAGAGAGTGACAGTGCGTTCCTTTGTGCTTTTGCAGGTAGGCTACTACTTTCGAGTGTCGGTGGCCAGAAGAAGATATCTGGCTGACAACTGATCTCTGAAGTGAGAAAGAGACAAAAGAGCTGCCCTTATCTCAAGAAGGTTGATGTGTTCCCTGTGAAGAAGAGGAGACCAAAGACCCGAAACTGTTTGATCCACCAAATATGCTCCCCATCATAAAGTGGATGCGTCTGTGTAAAGAGTTGTGACTGGTGCAGGGGAGACAATACGGGACTTTGATTCGTGATCAAACCGGAAAATGCTCTATAACTATACGAAAAAAAAACAATACATCAATACACTGAGAGGGACTTACTGATCAATGAACACTACTGAGCTAAAGGTTAAGGATGATTTATATTTGATATATTTTCGCGCTTCAGGTTAATTGTTTTTCCTCAATTAAAATTTAGTTAAAGAATTGTCATGTAGGAAAAATTATTATTATACACTTCAATTTCATAAATAGTTTATTTTTAGGTGGTATACATTTATTTCAATAGACCAGGAATCCAGTCACTCCTTCTTACTGGTATTTGAGCCGATCGTTTGCGCTTTCAATTACACGAGAGTTCCTATCTCGAAAGTCCCGTATTGACAACCTAGAAGAACATTGTCCTGTAAGTTCCACCCCATGGGATGGGGTCAAATGTTCCAAGATTGGAACTGCAGTTCCAAGATTGGAACTGCAGATTCCCAATTCTGAGAAGCTGCAGTCCTTTTCACAAAAGCTCTTACGACAAATTTTAATCGTAAGTCAATATGGAATGTTACGGACTTACGACTAAATTTTATCGTAAGATTTTTTTGTGAAAAGGGCTACTGCAGTCCAATGTACTATTAGACGAATGGAAAGACACCCCAAGGGAACCAAATCTGCTTTCGAGTTGATTAAGACAAGAAGATGATATAATTGGCGAGCTGAGACTGATTGTTGATATAGTAATTCTGTACCATCTGAACCAGGGACTAAAACTTGCTGTCCGGAGATCTGTTTTTAAATGTTCCCCTAGAAAAACAAAGTCCTGTGAATGGAATCGACTCCGAATTTTTCTTTGAAATCAGGAAACGAAGTTTCTGGAAAAAGTTTAAAACAGTCCTAGTGTGGGTAACATGAGTAACTGGATCGTATTCCTTAAATAGAGAATCATCCAGGTAAGCATGGGTCTGAATACCCAAGTTGCATAATTTACGGTAAATTTCGTTATGCTGTACACGTGTTTCAAGGCGTAACCTCTCATCAGCAGCATATGGAAAGCAATTATCCAAAAGTAGTAAAAAAAGAAGAACCAATTACCAATATCGAAAAAGGAGGCCAAATTTAGTAGCAAGGACATCCGCCGAGTGTCATACATGGAATGAAGCCTCAGTATAAGTGATTAGAATTTTGATAAAACAGTAAATTTCTATAAACGCAAGGTAATTATTTCATGTCAGACAAGTCTGACTATCGGGCTGGTGAATACCCTCGGGGACCTCTGGTCCACCAGCAGTGGCATCGGCCCAATGAGCTAGAGCAACTTGGAAAATTTTTGTGGAAACCAAGGGAGTTATAGCTAGGCCAAAAGGCAGAGCCCTGAACGAATAGACCTTGTTGTCACACACAAAAGGAGTTACTTCATGTAGGAAAGAGGTATTGGACAATTGAGGTTACCATGCCCTAGGTCCATAGAAGTGGTCCACATGCCTTGGAGCACAGACGCTCGAATGGATCTGTTGGTTTTCATTTTGAAATGGTGAACAATCAGATGGAAAGGTCTATGACCGGTCTCATGCCTCCAATTTTCTTGGCGACCAAGAAAATTCGGGAGTAAAAGGCTAGAATCAGACCACACTGAGGATCTTCTGTAAAAGAGAAGATACCTTTGAGAGCAGAAGATCCTTCTGTGGATCTATCGGAATTGAAAAAGGAACCGGGGTAACTGAAAGGGGAATTAAAGCACATAACGCACTTAAATATAGACCTAGACCCTTTCGAAATATTGACAAATCCCAATGATCCGTGGTGATCTTCCACTGATCTTAAAAGTGGGCTAACCACCCTCCTATTGGAATATTGAGAAGAAGAACAGAGAATACTTCTTCCACAGGAGGTGTCTATATCAAACAAGGGGCAAGGACCTATAGACGAGAACAATACTTCTTCCCACCTCTGGGAGACTTTTGGGGTGGTTCAAAAGCAATAAAAGCAGAAGTATTAGGCTTACAACGAATGATCTTTTTTTTCTTAGAAGAAACAAACGAAAAATGAGAAGCCTGAGCAGCAGATACAGTGCGTTTTCCATCATTTACTCTGACATTAACACTGAAAGGTTGACTGGGAAGCTTTACCGATATCCTACTGAACCTTTTCCAAAGGTAGACCAAAAGTGTCTGTTGAATGACACTTTAAAAGAGCATCTTTTAAAGACTCTGAAAACTTGAAACTATTCAGAATTTCCTGCGGTTTTGATAAAATAGTAAGCCAAAAATGAATCACTTAGAAGCACTAAGTGCCTTGTCAACTTGATGTAATAATGTTTTTAGCTCTAAAATACCTTCTCCCTCCATATCCTGTAACTAAGCTCCTTCTCCCTCCATATCCTGTAACTAAGCCTCTAAAATACCTTCTCCCTCCATATCCTGTAACTACGCTTCTGCTGCTGACAGATAATATTCTGCTGAACCAAGAACTCTGAGAAAAATTTCTAAGCAAATTCTCAGATTTAGAATAAAGTAATTGTGTCAGACATTAGCCATCAACAGGTTTGGAACATATAAGAGTAGACATAGTTTTGTCACAAGTAGGTATTATCCTTTTCGAGGTAGAATTAAAGATAGGGAAATCTTTACTTGAAGGGAAGGAGGAAGGACCAAACCCTGAACTCTGCGTATCAAATTGTCACGACGAAGTGCACTATTAATAGTAAGGCTGATAACGTATGACAAGACTCAGCAAAAGAAGAGTAAGAAGAGTAGTTTCCTGAACTAGATCACAGAAAGGCTCATCTTTTAAACTTAGGTGGCGAAGCAAATGGGACTTTTGCTAGTCCATCATTAAGTGTAAATCCCTAGATTTAAGATGGTCTTTAGAAATTAAACCAGGATCAGTTTCTTCTTTAGAGTTATCACCATCCTCTTCTGCAACAGGAACAGAGGAGACAGACTTCTTTTCTGGAGCACTTGCTTGCTCAGGTAGGTCATCGTCAATGAACTGATGTTCTTGACTGCCTGGAGCATGAGAAAAAATATCATCATCTGAGTTATCCCCTTCCATACTGGCATGAGAGGAAGAGAAAACAGGTACAGCACTAACAGCTTCCGAAGAAGCAGAACTGACGAAATAGTTAGAAGTGGAAACACGACTAACAGGTGTAATAGGAGCTGTAATGACAGGAATAACACTAGAGGCTGCACTAACCATTGATTTTGGTAGAAAGTAGAAGTACTAGTGTTATCATTTGCCAAGGAATCTTCTTAAACAGAGGCGACAAATTAGCGATCTAAACTCTGTCTTAACAGAATATGTAAAAGTAAGATAATAAATCTCTAACAAAGGTTACAGAATCTGTGACCAAAAGGTCAAGCCACCTTATCGAGTCCTCCAGCTGTAGCTGATCATATAGGACCACCAGGTAACTGCCAGTTAAAACTTAACATAGAGGTGTTTCCAAGTCAGAAATAAAAGTGACAATAAAAGTCCGAATCGATCAAAGGAAGAGACCAGTAAGGAAAGTCCGTATAACATTCGACTAAATCAGGGGAAAGAAAAGAACCTGAGATATGGTCCAAAACTCAAAACTGGAACTCACCATTGGAGTACAAGAAGTGGGACGATTTCCACTCATGGCCAAACCATGAACTGGATTGAAGGATCCTTAAGAGTTAAAAGGCATGTAGGGTACTGTAGAAGTTGCAAAAGACACAGTAGGCATAACCTTTAGTCCTGAATGGGAACTGCTAGGCTGGAGCTTGTAACAGAATTTGGGGGGGGGGGGGGGGAGTACTAGTAGTAGCTGGAGCACTATCACTACTCACTACTGGGTTTGGAACTGAACAGTGCCAAAAACATCAGACCCAGTGACAGAAATGAAAGAGGTATCATGAGTGTCGCTAAGTTCAAGTTTTATTTTCAGCTCTCAAAATTTCAACACAATCTAACGCTAAAAATTGCGTAAATAAAACTAATAAAGCACTTCCAAAACAAATTAATGGTGTAAAATACTATACAAAATTATTTAGATAAGCTAGATAATCAACAAAAAATGTAAAAAAAAACTAAATCGTTTTCATGTGTATCGTTTGGCACATATTGTTCTGGATAGAATCAGGAAAAAAATGTGAATTTGGGATTCAGGTCGCCTGTCTTCCGGTCTTTTCTTTTAATACCTTTAATTGGCTGGTTGGATGCTTTCAAATACTCTCATAATTTATAATAGTAAGCTATTTATTGTCATAAAAACAAAATACTGTATTTTGTGTACCAGGTGGAAGACAAGGTGAAAACAGTCTGACTAAAGATCAGCCCCTATCGTACGGACGAAGGCTGGTCTTTAGTCAGACTGAGGTGAAAACATCTAAAGGCCAACTAATTAAGTCTTTCATGACATAAATCATGCAGACTGGGTGTCCAAACGTTTTACTATTGTCAGTTCTTGCACCTACAACATTATTTAACATTTTTAACCATTTAAAGTTCATCACATTTTAAACAGCTACACAACTTAAACCAAATAACAGTTATTAAAGATAACAATGGGGAGTCTACCATGAAAACATTAAATATATTGAAAACAGATTCCACAATGTCAATAGCAAAACCACGAAAAAATGTTTTTATGAATCGAAAATCAGTGCATGAAAATTAAAAAGGGTTTATGAACAATGAAAGTGTGGTTTTACCATGTATTTGTAGAGACCTTGTCCCAAGTGTATTTACTCCATATCCTTTTATTGTTTATCAATGATATTAAGGAACCAATTGCAGTTTTATAACATAGACAACACGTGCACGGAGTTCTCCAGAATGTCAGTTTCATCCAGTGTCTGTATTTTTTTTTCAAATATCTTTCTTATCGTTCCTTTAATTACTTCCATGACTGTCATGATGTTCTCTTATTTTTCAGTCTGCCTTTGCAGATTGGGGAGGTTACATGGTACTCTCAGAGGCATCTTTGGATGACTTAAATACAAGATTGAAGAAAAAAGTAACAATGGAACGTTTTAGACCAAACATTTCAATCAGTGGTTGTCCAGCATATGATGAGGTAAAACCTTCAATGTTTCAAAATGTCCTCTGATGTTTTGGACCATAGAACTTTCGATGTAATGCATGTTAATATATCTTCGTTACTGACTAGTTTTACAAACTAAATCTAAGTACGATATCATTTCTAGGAAATAAACGATCATTTTCGTATGCAGATACTTTTCTAATAATTTGAGGTGTAAATTGTAGATAGAGTTCAAACTAACTGATCCCTTCAGGTATTTTTATCCCCTCGCCAAACGAAGTTGGGGAGGGGATATAGCGTTTTACACATTCGTCCGTTCGTCCGTTTGTCCGTTCGTCCGTCCGTTCAAACTTAAGACCATATATCTTTTGAATAACAAGTCGTAGATGGACAATATTTTGTCCATGGATGCATCTTGAGGAGTACTTGAAGTTGATATATAGAATAGGTGGATTTGACCTACATTTCATGCATGAGTGACTTAGGTTAAAGTTTTTGTAAGAGTCCAGATCTGGGATACTACAAGTCGTAGAGGAATAATATTTTGTATGAAGATGTGTCTTGGAAAGTTAGGAAGCTCCATGTAAAAAATTAGGTCTTTTTGACCTACAATTCATGCATAAGTGACTTAGGTTAAAGTTTTTGTAAGAATTCAGATCTGGGATACTACAACTCATAGAGGAATAATATTTTGTATGTAGATGCGTCTTGGAAAGTTACAAAGCTCCAGGTAAAAATTAGGTCACTTTGACCTACATTTCATGCATGAGTGACTTAGGTTAAAGTTTTTGTAAGAGTCCAGATCTGGGATATTACAACTTTTAGAGGAATATTATTTTATATGTAGATGCATCTTATAAAGTAAGGAAGCTCCAGATAAACATTAGGCCACTTTGACCTACATTTCATACATGAGTGACTTAGGTTAAAGTTGTTGTAAGAGTCCAGATCTGGGATACTACAACTTGTAGAGGAATAATATTTTGTATGTAGAGGCGTCTTGTAAAGTTAGGAAGCTCCAGATGAAAATTGAGTCACTTTAACCTACATTTCATGCATGAGTGACTTAGGTTAAAGTTTGTGTTACAGCTTGGATTTTAGATACTACAACTCGTAGAAGAATAATATTTTGTATGTAGATACATCTTGTAAAGTTACAAAGCTCCAAATAAAAATTAGGTCAGTTTGACCTACATTTCATGCATGAGTGACTTAGGATAAAGTTTGTTTTACAGTCTGGATTTTAGATACTGCAACTTGCAGAAGATTAATATTTCATCAGTAGGTGCATATATACTTTAGGTATGAGGCTCCTGATTGAAATAAGGTCACAACATTTCTTGCATTACTGGCTCAGATTTAAGTAACAAGCCAGATCTTGAATGGTACAACTTCCTTGAGTGCTTATATTACTAGACAAACATTCAATAAACGGGCGAGGGGATTAGCTGTCGTTTCCGACTGCCCCTTCTTTTGTTTATATTGGGTTTTAATGAAATCCTTCAAAGTGTTTGCATAACTTAGTTGTCTTCATCGGATGCAGAGTATCGAAACAACGGCAGAAGGAACAAAGAAGTGAAATTTACAAAAATCGAAGTCCAAAGACATGGCCAAAACGAGAACACAGACAACAATGACGTTAGACGCAAAACAATGACGTTAGACAGATACAAAGCACAGAAATAGAAATCACAACATTCAAAACAAAGGCACTCACAGTGTGAACTCCAAGTGCCCGGGAGGGGAAGCATATCCTGCTCTGTTAACACAGCACCCGTCAAACGGTCAGTGAGGCATCTATATGTTTTGAAAGATCTGTTAGATCGAAAGATCAAAATGTTATGCAAAAGATTTGTTTAAAATTTGATATTGGAAATATTTTATTTATCAATCATCAGTTTTCTGAAATAAGGATGATACATCTGATTCACACTTGTGATAGACAGATCAGACTGACTGCTTCTCTTGAATGTACGAGCAAAAAAAAACGACAAAATAATCAGAGAAAGAAAAATATAGGGCTTCCCCCAATAATTTTCAATGCTGTCAACTAATATTAAAGTCTTAATCAATTGGTCTGTTACTATGCATCTTCAAAACATATATTTTTTAATTATATTGCAGGAAAACTGGTCAGAAATGAGAATTGGGGACAAAGTGTATATGCGGTTACTGGATTTATGTGGGAGGTTTGTATGTGTAATAAATGAATTGTTTCATTCAAATATTCAATTCAGCTAAGTTGGACATTTCTCTGTTCTGGAAATTTAACTTTTTCAAGGTGAGGATTGAAAAACTTACCATTTTTAGGAGGGAAGGGGGGTTGCATTATTGCCCAACGTAAATAAAGATCTGTGCCATCACTCTAAAGCAAATTGATGAAATGCTTCTTTTGAAACTGAAAACTTCCAATTGATCAAATTTGATAACCATGGCAAAATTTTTTCGAATTGCTGATATCCTGGTTGGAAGGATAATGAGCTAAAGGACAAGCAACACACAATTGATTTAATCTGAGACATAGCATATTATTTATCATAGAATAGTGGGATGCGGCACCACCACTCTCACCATATTTCATCCATTCTGTTAATAAATATGGTGTGAGGATTAATTCTAACCCTTGCCTGGACCAATTCTGCATTGTAAAAAAATCATTTTTCCTCACTCAGGCAGGTGGGCCCTTCGTTTCCTGGTTAAAATGCAGATTTACTCTTTACAATTATAACCAAACCGGTGAAATCGTGTTATTCTGGAGAACGTGGGGTGCGTAATCCTTGCTAAATTAATCTTTAATTGAAGTATGTTAAAAATCTATCTGTTCAAATAGTCTTTTCTGTGTACATGCATATTAACAATAAGTATATTTACATATATAGACATTCTCCCCGTGCGAGAGATGTATGCTCTATATACATTTCAGTTATTGTGTACTTGTTCCTGAGAGAATTTCTCATATGGATGCACTATCATAATTTCAAATTTTGGCATTTTATTTTTTTGTGTTTTCAAAATTGTGTACTCACAAGCCCGATAGTCAGACTTGTCTGACATGAAAATTTTACCTTGCGTTTTATAGAAATTTACTGTGTTTATCAAAATTCTAACCACTTAAAAATACCGAGGCTTCATTCCGTGTATTGCTCTCGGTAGATATCCTTGGTACTGGATTTGGCTTCCTATTTCGATATTTTTGGAAATGAGTACTTCTTTTTTGGCTACTTTTGGATTATGGCTTTCCATATTATTTGCTGCTGTTACTCCTTGAAACACGTGTACAGCATAACGAAATTTACTGGTTTTATGCAACTTCGGTATTTTTTTGTATTTTGAACCATTGGGCCGATGCCACTGCTGGTGGACCAGTGGTCACGAGGGTATTCACAAGCCCGATAGTCAGACTTGTCTGACATGAAAATTTTACTTTACGTATTATAGAAATTTACTGTGTTTATCAAAATTCTAACCACTTTTAAATACCGAGGCTTCATTCCGTGTACTGCACTCGGTAGATGTCCTTGGTACTGGATTTGGCTTTCTATTTCGATATTTTTGGAAATGAAGACTTCTTTTTGGCTACTTTTGGATTATGGCTTTCCATATTATTTGATTTAAATGATGTTGATGAGAGGTTACTCCTTAATACACGTGTACAGCATAACGAAATTTACTGTTTTTATGCAACTTTGGTATTTTTTGTATTTATTATTCTGACCCCCTGATTATTGTGCCCACATCTCATAATTTTATTATGCCAAGTTTTCGTACTATTGACTCGATGAATGCCCTGTGGTTGTTTAAACGTTGTGTTTGTCTTCTATTGGTCTTTTTGTCGGGCAATGCAGGACAGCAATTGTAAGAATACTTTGCCAGTTGATTTTATGTTTGTTGACGATCTCGCATCCATGACATAATAAACATGGATGTAGCCTTGCTCGACATGTAGCAATGAATTGCGCTTAAACCGGTGCTAGGGGCCGTCTTGAACTTACTATGATGTACGAGCATAGCTCGTTGTTGAAGTCCTCATGGTGACTTCAAGATGAAGGACAACAATAAAAGCGTTGTTCCATTGTTTGTTTTTCCCACGTATTTGTGGAGATTTTGTCCCATTTGCTTTTACTCCATATCCCTTCATTGCTTATTATTTTCGGTGATATGAAAGTACGCATACATGAGCAACCTCTAGTACTAACTTCTCACATGTAACTTTCAATTCATCTTTCGGTTTATGGTCTTCAGAACGTTTTGTTTAAATCTGCACTGAATAAACATAAGATGTCGAAACTAGCATCTGTGGAAAATAGCATATATTAGTCAGCGTATCAGTATTAAATATACACACATATAGCTTATAGTCAAAGAATTTCAGTAAGCAATGAAGGGATATGGAGCAAAAGCAAATGGGACAAAATCTCCACAAATACGTGGGAAAAACAAGCAATGGAACAACTCTTTTATTGTTGTCCTTCATCTTGAAATCACCATGAGGACTTCAACAATGAGCTATGCTCATACCTCAATGTTTTAATTATAAAGTCCAAGTTACTTTATGTCGATTATTGTAAGTGTAATATCTTTTCAACGGATTATGTGGCAACCCCCCCCNAAAAAAAAACAAAAAAAAAAAAACAAAAAAAACAAAACAAACAACAAAACAAAACAATATATCTCAAAAAAAAGAGGGACCTATCTTTATTGATAGTCAAATATTCTTCGAACGAGGTATGGCCATTTTCCCGTGAATTCATTTCATTCAGCATACTTATTTTGCGATGCATCAAATCTTCTCGAAAACTTTTTAACATGTAATCTGTTATATATACAATCAGAACAAAATCAATTCAAATGCATGTTTATACATTTCAATTAAAGATTCAGCCACTGAACTTAGCCACTTTCATGCATTTTTGACAGATTTTGACAAATTTTGTAGGTTTGTTGAAATTCGTTGCACAGAACCTCTAGAACCAAAATAAACTAAATGCCATTTGAAAGGACAAATGTTTTAAGATTCGCTGCAAAAAATGGATTTGTTGACGGTGTCCTTTTGGTAATATCATCCTCTCAAACACTGTAAAATAGCAAAAATGCAAACAAAAGGCTGTTAACAGCCATGTTCGACTGCTGATAAGTCAGAAAACATACAAGTGTGACATATATTAATTTTCATGATTTCTAAGAAGTACACCCACCAGAGACCTCCTTACACTATTTTCGACATCTGAAAATGACCCAACATAGGAACAAAATCCACGCCTTAATGACCATACTTCTTTGCTGAGAAATGGTCAAAGCGCATAGACGATTTACAAACGATTTGCAATAATAATACATCGCGTCATTTACAACATATATTATGTAATTAACAAAAGACAGTTCATTTGTTACGAAAATTCATTCTGAAAGAGCAGTATTTAAAGTATCTTATTAAGTACTCATAAACTAGTTTAGCCATATCACTGATCTTTGCTTGTACCGGTTCTAAGTTCCTAGTTTATTTCGTCGTTAACGTTTGTCTTTCTTACACAATCCTTGTAGATTGTGGCATGTGATGTCATGTCTTTCCTATTTCTTTTTATTTAATTCTAGAAAAAAAAAGATGTAAAACTTCATTCGAGGGCATATTTTATCATTAATGTGTTGCGGACTGCGGAGGTATTGAACACGGGGAGTAACAACTAGTTTAAATTTATTACCTTTAATACTAGAAAGTGTGATTAAGGCTTAGAAAGTTTGTCACTAGCGTTTGTATAATTTCAGTATGCCCAACTGGAGCTCCAATACTAAGCTTTTCTATTTTTTTTCTCTTTGATAGACGCTGAACCTGTTTATGTCTTGTGCGGCCGAATTTTTATCAACGAATAAGTTCTTCATTTGAAGGCCTATTTTTAAAGCAACGTTTTGCGGTATACCCCGTTTTATCACAAAACTCGCAAATGATGTTAATCTTATCATCAACATTGTGGATATTGTTCACCTCTGGTTGAAGACCCTCAGACGACATCAAGATGTAGACAGGAATAAAAGCCCTGTCTTTGATAGACTGGAGTTTTCTATGTATCGTGTGCGTTTTTGTCACATGTACATTCACTCCATATCCTTTCATATTTTTCTATCACACACTCTGGAGTCAGGTATCACCTTGCCACCATCTCCACAAGTTGTTCCATGCAGGACTGCTGTCGCCTCATAACTTATTTCATACTTAGAGGAATGTAATGTAAGCTTAATGGTTCAATACAGCTGCCTTTGATAATTGCGCACATTCGACCGCTTCCTCGAACGTCTAGGGGTTTTTCTGAATGACAGATGTCCGAAGGTAGGGCGGTTGTCCATAAACGAATGCAGTGGCTTTCTCTTGCTCACTCTTGTCTAACCTGTCAGCTAGATGTTGAATGTTCCAAATATATTGACCCAGGTTTTCTTTATTTTGCATCGTTGTATTCTAGAATGTCTGTTCAGTAAGCCAATTTGGCTGCTTAGATTGATAATAGTTGGTGAATGAATCAAGCAAATCGTCAATGAATCAAACCACGGCAATGGAACCTCCACGATGGCCATCAAAATCGTAATGAATATATTCAATATTTCACGAAAGGATATAGAATAAATGAACATGAGACCATACCATAT
>MJUU01027817.1:46912-59178 GCA_002080025.1 Modiolus philippinarum
TAATTGTCTGCTAAAGTTAAAGAATGCCTAAAAAACATCACTGATTTAGTCCTTCACGAACCGTTGCCTGATCCATCACGCACCCGATGCAATACTTGACCGCCATTACCTAGTCCTTCACGTGCATTTTTCTCGATAAACGGAGTGATGCCTGTGTTGATGGTCATTTCTCGTGACAACTAGACTTATCGTCTATGGTGTTTTGAATACATGCCAGACTGTCACCTAATAAACAACCTTGACCTAAAGTTCTTTAATCAGTGATTCGAATTGTTTGCATTTGGATTCATTTGAAGGAAAATGTAATCAGATTTTATCTACTTAGATTGTACTCTAACTCTGTTGTCAATTTCAAGATGAAGATTGAGAAATGAGGTCGATGTTGAAGTGTCTGTAGTGTTCTTAATTTCTATCTCTTTTGGATAGATCAGATGAAGCGATCAGATCAGGTCAGATCCACGGAACCATGGAGGGGACATGTGAATTTTTTTTCTATCTCGCGGTCACGACATACTAAGTCGTGGCCACAAGATAGCTATGTCGTAGCCACGACATACTAAGTCGTGGCCACGAGATACTCATAGCTTTCTCGTGGCCACGACTTATTTTGTCGTGGGAACGAGATAGTATCTCGTGGCCACGACTTAGTATGTCGTGGGAACGAGTTAGTATCTCGTTGCCACGACATAGCTATCTCGTGGCCACGACATAGCTATCTCGTGGCCACGACATACTATCTCGTGGCCACGACATAGCATCTCGTGGCCACGAGTTAGTATGTCGTGGGAACGAGATAGTATCTCGTGGGAACGACATAGCTATCTCGTGGCCACGACTTAGCAAGTCGTGGGAACGAGATAGCTATCTCGTGGCCACGACTTAGTATGTCGGGGGGAACGAGATAGCTATCTCGTGGCCACGACTTAGTATGTCGTGGCCACGAGATAGAAAAAAATCACTTGTCCCCCCCATGATTCCGTACAGATCACAAAAGCGAGCATGGTTTATTGACAAAATACCGTCTTTATAATTAAAGTATTATGCTAGTTTTTAATCTTTATTTTTAAATTGTCCTTCGATAAATGCAGCCTCATAAGAGTGGAAAAACAGATTGGCTAAAAAGATGCACAGTTTTGAATTCCAATAGTCTGTTGAAAAATAAGTCCTTCAAACCGACCAAGTATATTGTCGATCAAAAACGCTAATATTTTCATCACTGCTTCTTCTATGTATTTTTCATCGATTCGGCGTCAAATTTCACAAAGTGAGCTTGTTCTTTACTTATAACAATGTACCTATATCTTACTTCACCAAGATCTGAATTGAATCTTTCAGTCTAGATTTCTGTTGTTCCAGATCAGTTGCAGTATAAAGTGTGGAGAAGTCAATAGTTTTAATGCTGTTATAATGTGAAAATGATCTAGAGTTTAAGATGTGAAGTAGATCTTTAGAAGTTTTGAATATCTACATTTATTTGACCGCTCCTTGAGGTGCAAGCATCACAATATTTTTAGAACCTCTTTAACAGCTGTCAAGATGGAGGTTAACAACTTAGAAATATGTTTTGTAGAACATCTGGCAAATCCAGCGATGTACCAGTGTTTACATGGGCATCTATGTTATTTTGGTACCTAGTACAAAGAGGGGAGAACCGTGTCATCCTTGGTCGATATCCCAAGGGGAAGCAAAACAGATTTATGGTTCTGTAATAATTCCTCCGTGTAGGTTGGATTGCCCTTAGGATTATCAATGTTCTTTCTACTATGATTTTTATACGACCGCAAAAATGTTTGCGGTCGTATAATGGTATGGTGCTGTCGTCGGCGTCGTCGTCGTCGTTGTCGTCGTTGTCGTCGTCGTTGTCTGTAGACATTTTTGTTTTTGGTCAATAACTTTAGTTTAAGTTGACCAATCCTTATGAAATTTCAACACACTGTTTTTTGGCACAAAAGAAAGGCTTGGCTCAGTTTTGGTCATTGTGGCCCCACCCGTTTTGAAAAAAAGGGGCCAAAAAGGGTTAAATTTGATGTTTAAACATATTTGACTGTAGAATCTTTATTATTTATCGGATTTTGATTGGGTTTCTTTCAGTGTCTTCCTGAGGAAATTTCCAATCAGTAGTATGCCAACGGATTTCGTGTGGCATGTACCGTTCACGAGATATATGGGGCCCGAAGGGGGCCAATTTCAAATTTTTTTTTTTAATTTTAGTACGATTTTGATGCATTTTTTTGCAGTGGATTCCTTATGAAAAATTAATATAGCGCTGCACCATTAGATTTTTGATAACTTGTTCCTTTTCCAAACTATGAGGGCCCAACGGGGCAAAAATTGAAAACATGCGGATTACCTAAAATTTTTATTTTTCATCCAATTTCAATGGGATTTTTTTCTTTTGATTCCTCTCATTGTAGGCTTTAAGTAGTATGTCGACAGATTTGCATAGCTCTTACCGTTTCCGAGCTATTAGGGGTCAAAAGGGCCATTATTGCAATTTTTAGAAATATGTAAAATCTTTATTTTACATCAGATTTTGATGGGATTTTTTTCTTTGGATTCCTCTCAATGTAAGCTTTCAGCACTATGTCAACAGATTTGATGTAGCTCTTACCGTTTCCGAGCTATAAGGGGTCAAAGAGGTCAAAATTGCAATCATTAGAAATATGTGAAGTCTTTATTTTTCATTAAATTTGATGGGATTTTTATCTTTGTATTGTTCTCATTTTAAGCTTTCAGTGATATGGCAGTATATTTTGCATTGCTCTTTGGTTTCCAAGCTATAATGGGTCAAAGGGGCCAAATTGCAATACTTCAAAATATGTGAAATCTTTATTTTTCATTGGATTTCAACTTGAGTTTTTTCTTTGGATTTTTCTTGATGGTAGTCAACAGAATTTCTTAGCTCTTATAATATCCTAGTAATAAGGGATTAAAAGAGCTAATTTTTATTTTCACTAGTTTGTGTCCAGTTAATTTCTGTGACAAGGTCCTTATTGTGTCCACCAAATTAATGTGTCCACATTAATTTTAGTTTACACTTGTCCAAATTTCAGTGGTCGACATGCTGCGGTCGTATCATGCTGCGCTCAGCGTAGCCCTTTATTAATTATGTTATTAGGGACAGATCTGCTGGAACGACGACAAATTTGTCATCAATAACAAAATACCGAAGTTACTGTGAATTTAGTTTCTGCCATTTCGACAATGGAGGAAAAGTAAGTGGCAACATAAGCATTTTTTGAAAATTGATGATGTTTTAGTTCTCATTGACCCTCGTAGCTTATTGATTCGTTTTAGAATTATTGACCTCATTATAAATTTCATTTCAGGCGATTAAGGTCCATGACACAAGATGAAATAAAAACTGATCATCATTTTTAAGCTCACCTGGCCAAAGGTCATGTGAGCTTTGGCCATCACTCGGCGTCCGTCGTCCGTCCGTCCGTCGTCCGTCCGTCCGTTAACTTTTATTCAAAGATCTTCTCCTCTAAAACTACTGGGCCAATACTAACCAAACTTGGCCTGAATCATCACCAGGGTATGCTCTTTCAAGTTTGTCATTTTTATGTCCGTAGACCAAACAACATTGCTGCTGTTACTAAAAATAAAACATAGGGGTAAATTGCTGTTTTTTGCAAATTACTCAAAAACCATTATAGATATCAAAATTCTGACATGGAGACAAAAATGATCAGCATGATGAGATCTACCTGCCCTGCAATTTTGGAGAATATCCGTTTACCCGTCTTGGAGTTATGGCCCCTTTTCCGTAAAATTTTCAGTTTTTCGTTACTTCTGGTCTTATATATTGAAATTGATTGAAGATAGAAGTGAAGTTTGTATAACAAAAATGGTCAGCATAGTAAGATCTACATGTCCTGCAATTTTGAAGAAAATCTGACAACCTACATAGGAGTTATTGCCGGTTTTTCTTTGAATTTTTATACGACCGCAAAAATTTTGTGGTGGCGCTGTCGTCGTCGTTGTCGTCATTGTCGTCGTCGTTGTCGTCGTTGTCGTCGTCGTCGGCGTCGTTGTCTGTAGACACTTTTAAGTTTTGGCCAATAACTCAAGTTCAAAATGATCAATCCTTATGAAATTTTAACACAATGTTCCTTGGCACAAAAGGAAGGTGTGGAATGGTTTTGGTCATTATGGCCCCTCTGATTTTTTAAAATAGGGGCCAAAAAGGGCAAAATTGGGTGTTTTCACCTATTTAGCTGTAGAATAATTTTTGTTAATTATTGGATTTTGACGGGGTTTCTTTGAGTGTGCTCCTGAGATAATTTCCAATCAGTAGTATCTCAACTGATTTCACGTCGCATGTACCGTTCATGGGATAAATGGGGTAAAAAAGGGGCGAATTTTTAAAAATTTTATTTTTTTATTTTTAGTCCGATTTTGATGCTGTTTTTTGCAATGGATTCCTTATGAAAAATAAATAGAGGGCTGCACCATCAGATTTTTGATAATTTGTTTCCTTTCCGAGTTATAAGGGGCCAAAAAGGGCAAAAATTGCAAACGTGCAGATTACATAAAATTTTATTTTTCATCGGATTTCAATGGAATTTTTTTCTTTTGATTCGTAATGATATAAGCTTTCAGTAGTATGCGAACAGATTTGGTGCAGCTCTTACGGTTTCTGAGTTACAAGGGCTCAAAGGGGCCAAAATTGCAATTTCTCTAAATATGTGAAATCTTTATTTTTCATCGGATTTTAATGATATTTGTTTCTTTGGATTCCTCTTGATATAAGCTTTCAATAATATGTCAACGGATTTCGCGTAGCTTTTACCGTTTCTGAGCTACAAGGGGTCAAAGGGGTCAAAATTGCAATTTTTCAAAATATGTGAAATCTTTATTTTTCATTGGATTGCGATAGGATTTTTTTCTTAAGATTCTTCGTGATATAAGCTTTCACAGATATGCCAGCGGATTTCGAGTAGCTCCTACCGTTTCCGAGCTACAAGGGGTGAAAGGGGCCAAAATTGCATTTTTTTTCGAAATATTAGAAATTTTTATTTTTCATCAGAATTTGATGGGACTTTTTTCTTCTGATTCCTCTTGATATAATGTAAGCTTTGGCATTTTTTCAACGGATTTGGTGCAGCTCTTACCGTTTATGAGCTAAAAGGGGTCAAAGGGGCTGAAATTTTCAAAATATGTAAAATCCTTTATTTTTTTGGTTGGATTTTAATGGGTTCAATTTTTCGGATTCCTCTTATCATATTGTTAAAGTAGCATGTTGACTGTTGACCAATTTGATATACCTCTTACCATTTCCGATCTATATAAGGAATCATTAACGCTAATTATACGACCGCAAAAATTTTTGCGGTCGTATAATGGTATGGTGCTGTCGTCGTCGTCGTTGTCGTCGTCGTCGTCTTTGTCGTCTGTAGACACTTTTGTTTTTGGTCAATAACTTTAGTTTCAGTTGACCAATCCTTATGAAATTTTAACACAATGTACCTTGGCATTAAAGGAAGGCTTGGCTTAGTTTTGGTCAATGTGGCCCCACTTATTTTTAAAAAGGGGGAAAGGGTTAAATTTGATGTTTTCGTATATTTGACTGTAGAATCTTTATTATTTATCAGATTTTGATGGGGTTTCTTTCAGTGTCCTCCTGAGGAAATTTCCAATCAGTAGTATGGCAACGGATTTCACGTGGCATGTACCGTTCACGAGATAAATGGGGCCCAAAAGGGGCAAATTTCAAAAATTTTAATTTTTTTTATTATTAGTCCGATTTTGATGCAGTTTTTTGCGTTTGATTCCTTATGAAAAATTAACATAGCGCTGCACCATTAGATTTTTGATAACTAGTTTCTTTTCCAAGCTATGAGGGGCCCAACGGGGCAAAATTGCAAACATACAGAATACCTAAAATTTCTATTTTTCATCCGATTTCAATGGGATTTTTTTCTTTAGATTCCTCACATTGTAGGCTTTCAGTAGTATGTCAACAGATTTGGTGTAGCTCTTACCGTTTCCGAGGTATTAGGGGTCAAAGGGGCCATTATTGCAACTTTTAGAAATATGTAAAATCTTTATTTTACATCAGATTTTGATGGGATTTTTTCTTTGGATTCCTCTCAATGCAAGCTTTCAGAAGTATGTAAATGGATTTGATGTAGCTCTTACTGATTCTGAGCTATAAGGGGTCAAAGGGGTCAAAATTGCAATTATTAGAAATATGTGAAGTCTTTATTTTTCATTAGATTTTGATTGGATTTTCATCTTTAGATTGTTCTCATTGTAAGCTTTCAGTGATATGGCAGTATATTTTGCGTTTCTCTTTGGTTTCCAAGCTATAAGGGGTCAAAGGGGCCAAATTGTGATATTTCAAAATATGTGAAATCTTTATTTTTCATTGGATTTCAACCTGAGTTTTTTCTTTGGATTTCTTTTGATGGTAGTCAACAAAATTTCTTAGCTCTTACAATATCCTAGTAATAAGGGATTAAAAGGGCTAATTATTATTTTCATTAGTTTGTGTCCAGTTAATTAATGTGTCAAGGTCCTTATTGTGTCCAGCAAATTACTGTGTCCACATTAATTTTAGTTTACACTTGTTCAAATTTCAGTGGTCGACATGCTGCGGTCGTATCATGCTGCGCTCGGCGTAGCCCTTTATTTTTATATTTGCATTAGTTTGTGTGCAGCTAATTACTTGGTTTAGTTCTTTATTGTGTCCATTTAATTACTGTATCAAGCTCTTTACTTTGTCCTCATTCATTTTGAATTACACTCGTTCAAGTTTCAGTGTTCGACATGCTGCGCTCGGCGTAGCCCTTTATTACAATTTTTGAACGTTTTTACTTTTATTTCAAAAACTGTTTGAGATAAAGGTTAAATGTGAATTGCAAAAGTGTTGAGGTTTTCCAGAACTACAATTTCTACATATGTCCAGCAGGTTCGCATCTCATCCAAGATGGCCACCAGCGGGGAAGATAGTTTAACATAGGACCCTATGGGAAATGCATTCAAAGAGCTTCTCCTCTGAAACCACTGAGCCAATGGGGACCAAATGTCACAATAGTCCTCGGGTGGTCCCCTTTAAAGTTTGTGATTTTTGCGTTTGTACCTCATCCAAGATGGCTGCCAGCGTGGAGCACAGTTTAACATAGAGACCCTATGGAAAATGCATTCAAATGTCTTCTCCTCTGAACCCACTGAGCCAATTGGAACCAAACTTGGTAACAATAGTCTTTAGATGTTTTCCTTCAAAGTTTGTGATTTTTATGTTCATACCTCATTCAAGATGGCCGCCAGCAGGGAACATAGTTTAACATAGGGACCCTACGGAAAATGCATCCAAAGATCTTCTCCTCTGAAACTACCTAGCCAAATTGAACCAAACTTGGTTACAATAGTCCTTGGGTGGTCCCCTTTAAAGTTTGTGATTTCTACGTTCTTACCTCATCCAAGATGGCCGCCAGCGTGGAACATGGTTTAACATAGGGACTCTATGGGAAATGCATTCAAATGTCTTCTCCTCTGAACCTACTGAGCCAATTGGAACCAAACTTGGTTACAATAATCTTTGGGTGATCCTTCCAAAGTTTGTGATTTTTAGTTTGTATCTCATCCAAGAATGAAAATGTATGATCTGCTGAACTGATTTATAGTATGAATGGGTTGTCTATAGGTGACAATGAATAAAACCAGTGACCAGGTGAGCGATACAGGCTCATGTGAGCCTCTAGTCTAATCTGTCTCCAATTGTGAAGTTCCAAAGGGATTTCAAATATAGTTATATAGTCCCTTATCATAGACAAATATATAAATGATTTGTAGAGAGTAAATTTGCAGCAATGTTTTGTGTTATTTATAAAGGCTCGTATTATCACATTGCTTGCTTTTAATCCAGAGTTTTACGTAAGCCGTTCAGGTTTTTCATGTTTCTTAAGCCCTATTTACATGCACAAGATTTACACAAGTATGTAAATTACACGTGTGTAAAAGTACACCAGTATGTAAAAAGTATATTTGCTATGTATTTACATGCATTTAATCTGAGGTGTGTATTTAATTTAAAAAGCTTATTACAAGAAGTGAAAAGGGGCGAAAAACATGTAAAAAAATAATAATTAGATCTTGAAAATTTGTAGAATGATAGAAAAACATAAAGTTGTATTGCATCTTTTTTATTTTTTCAATCAGAGCCCGATTCCCACTATAATAAGCAAAAAACGCAGAATCAGACAAAATTGTCAGAGAAGTCTGAATTTTATAGAAATCATAGTTTAGTGTGTGTGCATCAATTTCATGATTCAAATCAAGTTGCAAGACCCTTTTCTTCCATTTCATAGACAGGGACAGTATTTTACACAGTGTGCATTTTTAAATTTGCATTTACATGCTCAAAATGCATACCGTGTAAATTTACACATGTGCAAATATACATTTACACTTGACCCTGAACTCATGCAAATTTACACCCTTTGTTAAGTTTACACACGTATGCAGTTGCGTTTACATCAAGTAATTGCACACCAGTGCAAATTTGCATACCTATGTAAAAATACACATGTGTGTAAAACTGTGCATGTAAATGGGGCTTTAGACGATAAATACATATTACAGTTGATATTCTAAAGTCTTATCAGCGTTTTCTACTCAGAATACAAAAAATGAAAATTTCCTACATGGAATTCTATGGTCTCCACTATGAATTAGTCAATATTTGACTGGTTTCTCTCAGTGTGTTCCTTAGAAGTTTCCAATCTATCACATACCGTTCATAAATGGCGCCCAAAAGGGGCGAATTTCAAAATTTTTATTTTTTTAGTCCGATTTTGATGGAGTTTTTTTTGCACTTTGCTCCTTATTGTGTCTATCAAATTAATGTGTCACGCTGTTTGCTGTGTCTACATTCATTTTAAATTATACTTGTTCAAATTTCTGTGGTCGTCATGCTGCGTGCGCGTAGCCCTTTATTACTGGCTGCATTGTTTCAATACAAATTGCTGCCGAGTTGATACTTGATACTATCGCAATGGAAGAGGAGGTTGTGCACGCCATTAAACCGGTCTAACACACCATTACTTTTGAAATGCCTGTAACAAGTCAGGACACGTGTGGTCTCCATTTTCATGTGAATTTCCACCTGCGTTTTCTTTTTTTTTTCCTTTTTGGACTTTTGCTCTTGACCCTTGTAATTTTATTATTACCCCCATTATGTTATCTGTATGTGATATTTATCTCATTTAACGTTATGCTTTGAGAATTTGGACGTCAGGACGAGTGACACATGTTTCAAAGAATGCTTGCCAGCCATTTGGTCAGTACTTCTTTCTTTCCATTTATTTGAGATGTGTATGTTTCGCCTATTCTAACATTTACCTGGGTTATGGCCACTATGTCCATATTGAAATCTTGCAAATACCTGTTCGTGTCACTTGGCTACCAGTGTAGATGGTAATAGGTCAAACACAGTTTAAATTCCGAAACTGAGGTAGGCTTATTCAGTCTGGCCATGGCAATATTTCAGAATTAAACATATGGAATGCAAAGAAACAAGCAACAAAATGTACATGGTTATATAGAAGAGATATCGTCGACAGTCTTGATATTACACTAAACTAAGCCGAGAGCAGCTGGCGACCGTTTCACAAAAAATCTTGAGTTTTATGTTTACGACAAGCTTACGATTTTTTTCGTGAGACGGTCGCTAGAGCTAAGCCTGATACAATGTTATGAACTAGTAGCATGGCTATATATTCCGAGACTAATAATCTCTTCCATTCAGTAACATAACATGAGAAGTTGAACGGCAGTGAATATCAGTTTGGAATCTTAACATGATGTCGTTCTATCAACATGACATTGCAGTTTGTAAAGAATAATTTTCAATCCTTATGGTTTATTGCTCCTGTGTGATTTATCATATTAATGGGATAGATTTGATATTTGGTCTGAAGCTTTGCAGTGATGCTTACTTGCATTATGTAAGCGATTTGAAGGTCTATTTGGGCAACTAATTCTTGTATGCCAATACAGTGAAAAACAATATTTTTCGAAGCCTTTGTCAGTTTCAAGTATTTGTATTAATTTTTTTCGAAGTAGCGCATTGAGGATTAAAAAATATAAAAAATATTAAGTTTTGATCCTTCGAATGATGGAGATTGGGATTACATCCGTGCAGGAATGTATATCTACTGGGTAAAACTGACTTCTATTGACAGTTAGTGCATTCACTCTCGGCAAAAACACGGAAACTTTGGTCTGAGGTTAATGGATAAGGAAAAATCTTAGTACAAAGAGACATAGTGTACCGACATTCGAGCCGTTTTCATAACCCACTTACCAAATTAACCACGAGAACTGGAGTAGGTCGCATGCTTCGACAGGGTAAGCGTATAATACTGTGTATAATGAATGAAAAGATATGGAGTTAATGCACATGAGACAAAGTCTCTACAAATATATGCACCATCCATTATGTAGAAGTTAAAACGTAGCCAGGAAAAAATCAAGTCCAACCAGTTTAAATGGAACTACTCAATGCTAGAGCTAGTCAAATGTAGAAACGTCTGTCGCAAGTTGCAAGACTTGAACATAGGTCTCAGATACCCTTTTAGTGCTTAAAATGCTGGGTTAAAGAGTGCTTCAAAAATTGTACATGCTTATGATATGGTTGATCAGATGTCATTGTTGTAATGGTAGGATTATGTGAACAATTTTATTTTATTTTGTCAGAATGATAGTAAATGTAAGAAACAAATCTGTTTATTGCTTGCTGTTTGTTTTGGTCATATGACACACAACATGGACGGTATAAATATCATGTTCTACACATGGTGTGAAAATGGATTTAAGTGTTCGGTGTATTTTCTCTCACTTTTGAGACACAGCAATTCCCATTTCTTAGCGGTGTGAGATTTCCTTGTCTTACACTAGTGCAAGACAAAAAAATCACGTGCAGTTTACAGGCAAATATCGTGTTTGCACATTTTATCTCGAAAAGTAATCCTTGATGACATCCTTTTTTATTGCTAAATCCAAACTGTTTGTGAAGGGCTTTCAGGCTATCATAGTGGCTATGCTAGTTCATAACGTATACGTTGAGGGAGGGACTTGTGTATTGGAACTGTTTTTGCAAATTTCAGCAAATTTTGGGGAAATCATTTACCTTTTGCAAATGTTTCCATGGAAACATACAGCACATATATACTGTCAGAATGACACAGATGTCTATGTAATTTAAAGTATTTGTTCCAAGGATGCTAAAGAGATATAGGTTTATATATGTCATTTCACACCTTTTCAGTAAAACTTTGCAATCAAGATGTGAATCTTTGAAAAACAGAAACATGAGAAAAATAAAAGCTAAACGTTTACATGAGACCATAATACTGGTCAATGCGTACCAGGAGATGCTTACCCTGTCCATGCATCCAGTCTAGCTCCTTAGAAAGTTCATGTGACATGTTCATCTAGTTGTTCATGATAGTGTCTTTTGAATGGATTGTGACTCTCGACTACTGCTATACTACGTACACTTCCTTGTTCGATGGCAACCATAGAAAAATGACAGCCATTGAAATCTTTCAGGTGAAATAAAGAAACACATAGGGAAATCAGCAACAGAGTTCTACAGTATCTTTCTGATGATCATCATAAATCTTGTTTATGTTCTGAAAGTTTCTGTACCCCATTGGCACATTCTATAAATGAAGCATTTTCGAACATACTTACTATTAGCATGGCAATCTGGTGGGAGTAATTCTCTTATTGTGGGGATAATCATCGATAAATGTTGCTTAGTGACATGGGATATTGGAAAACATGGATAAAAAACGTACATTTAGTAACAAACACCAGATGAAATGAAAAATCAGTTGTTTACCTCGAATTCGCCTTTGAATAATCCCTCTAATTCCAGCAATAATGAAGATATCAAGAGGAAATGTATCAGGGTTGAAACTGCAAAAGAGTATTGAAACTTTCAGAACAGATTTGTGAAAGGTCATACGAAATGGCAATGCAGAACACTTTTCCTAATGTTTTTTTTCTTCTAATATATGCCGATGAGCTTACATACTAAGCTGTACTCGTTTTGCGTCTTTCATTTCCATTAACAGCAGACTAAAATTTTCAGTAGTTTCTCTAAGAGTGTTTACACAAAATGCCAATAGAAGTCAATTTTGCTTATTTGCTCCTTTCAGGCAATCAGATCTGGTTCGAAGGATGAAAACGTTGTAGTTTAATCATTTGCTAACAACCTCATTTTAGAATCACAGATCACGAGTTGTTCAACA
>MJUU01027818.1:0-11940 GCA_002080025.1 Modiolus philippinarum
TCCAACTCCTTCAAAGCTCCTGTCTTTTGTCTGTTAATCAAACAGTCACAGTACTATAGAATTGTATTGTATACCGAATTGTCACCACTGGAGTATCAAGGTAAACCCCTCCTGGCAATACAAATGGGCATACAATTTCTTTGATCAACAGACAAAAAACAGGAGTTTTGAAGGAATTGTTATAGGTGTCATAGGAATATAAGCAAGTCCATTGTAGACTATGTCATAAGTGTAATGCTCCATGAAATTTGCAGTAATTTATTCAAATTAGTTACACAAGTTAAATAATTACTGTTTTTAACTCGTAAGCCGAAGGCAGAGAGTTCTTAAAATCATCTGAGAGATGTCACGTGAGTGTCAAGGTTATTAATGTATCTAAAGAGCTGCATGTTTCCGATCAAATATAGTTCGTAAATTTCTTTCAAAATCCGCTTTTGTATGTCGAATACTGTGAATGTGTTGCTGTATAAAATCGATAAAAATATACACATACACTATAGACACAGTATTTACATCCATGTCTCTATCAAGAACTAGTTCAATGCTCCTGTCGCGTAGTTATTTGTCAAAGTAGAAAATAACATTTGTTACCTGTGTCATGTGTATTGCCTATTTATAGCAATGGATTCGTTATACATACGAAATTACACCTTACGATTATTTTCACGTGTTACAGAGTAATTCAGATATATAAATTGTACTTTCTGTTCATGTTTATTGAACCAGTTCTCGAATTAGTGAAGGTACTTATTCACCTCGATTGGCTATTTAGCACATAGGTGGAACTGGTCACCCATACAGAAATCACCCCTTCCGATTATTTTCATGTGATAACGAAACTGCCTGTGATTTTTTTATTCACTAATGATAAATTGTCCTTTCTGTTCCCGTTGATTAAATCAGTTCTCCAAGGCCAATAAAACATATAAATTCGTTATTTTCTATTCAGCAGTTCTTTGGATGACTACCAAGTTTTGCCGGTGTAGATTTTCAGGACTTTCGAGTTTCAGCTCCATCAGAGCTTTCATTTTATTATATGATTGTGACTTGACTTGATTAATGCAGTAATAAGACTCTGCCTAAATGCCACCTGTGTGAAGTAATCCACTGTTTTCTTTTTCCCTTTGTATTGTTATACTAGTTTAACCTGTATTTAGTGACCACCTGTTCTATGTGATCTTTGTCAGAGTTAAGTTTGTAAATCAGACAAATTTTAAACTATAGATCTTTCTGTTTTATATAATAAAAAATGCATTAATCTAGCACAATGTTCCAAAGAATACACAAATTAATAGACAGATATATATCAAAATTTATCACTGAACTAGGGAATGTGTCTATAAGACACGGATGCCCCGACGACAAATTTATGACAATAGATAAAGTAAGTCAATCAGGCATAAAAATTAGTTCCTGGTCACTGAATCATCAGGAAGTACCATTACAGATGATTGTTCAATGAACTTTTGTTGAATAATGGAAAGTAACAAAAATACCATACTAAAGTCTTTTAAACATTAAATATTGGCCAGGTTATAAAATTGTCCTTGAATTATGTAGTACTCATCAATTAAACATCGATCTAGCTGTTTGAAATAGGCCTAATGCAAAAATTTAACAAAGTCATTCAAGCATAAAATGGAAGTAAAAGTCAACAATTGTCCAAAAATTGGGTAGTTCTCACAAAGATGAGTAATTTCATGAAATATCATAATATGTTGTGTACCGTAGTTGTTGAGAAAAGTATGTAAAACACAAAATTTACCAAAAGTCATTCGAGCATAAAATATACGTCAAAGGCAATTAATTGGCCTCAATTTGAATAATACTCATCAAGTTGATTTATTTTGATGCAACAACATTGGGATAACACTTTAAGTTGATGACAAACAGACTTAAATGCAAAATTTAACAAAAGTCACTCAAGCGTAAAATATAGGTCAAAGCCACCTAATTGTCAATGTTTTGCGTAGTACTCATCAAGGCAATTAATTTGATGAAACATCATATTGGTATAATGTGTAGTTGTTGAGAAATAGACCTTAACACAAAATTTACCAAAAGTCACTCAAGCGTAAAATATAGGTCAAAGCTATCTAACTGTCAATGTTTTGGGTAGTACTCATCAAGGCAATTAATTTGATGAAACATTATGTTGGTATAATGTGTAGTTGTTGAGAAATGGACCTTAACGCAAAATTTAACAAAAGTCACTCAAGCGTAAAATATAGGTCAAAGCCACCTAATTGTCAATGTTTTGTGTAGTACTCATAAAGGCAAACTAATATGATGAAACATCATATTGGTATAATGTGTAGTTGTTGAGAAATGGACCTTAACGCAAAATTTAACAAAAGTCACTCAAGCGTAAAATATAGGTCAAAGCTACCTAACTGTCAATGTTTTGGGTAGTACTCATCAAGGCAATTAATTTGATGAAACATCATATTGGTATAATGTGTAGTTGTTGAGAAATGGACCTTAACACAAAATTTAACAAAAGTCACTCAAGCATAAAATATAGGTCAAAGCTATCTAACTGTCAATGTTTTGGGTAGAACTCATCAAGGCAATTAATTTGATGAAACATCATGTTGGTATAATGTGTAGTTGTTGAGAAATGGACCTTAACACAAAATTTAACTAAAATCACTCAAGCATAAAATATAGGTCAAAGCTACCAAATTGTCAATGTTTTGGGTAGTACTCATCAAGGCAAATTAATTTGATGAAACATCATGTTGGTATATTGTGTAGTTGTTGAGAAATGGACCTTAATGCAAAATTTAACAAAAGTCACCAAAGCATAAAATATAGGTCAAAGCTACCTAACTGTCAATGTTTTGGGTAGTACTCATCAAGGCAATTAATTTGATGAAACATCATATTGGTATAATGCGTAGTTGTTGAGAAATGGACTTTAACGCAAAATTTAACAAAAGTCACTCAAGCGTGAAATGTAGGTTATGGATCCCTAATTGTTGGTGAATCTGGTAGTACTAATCAAGGTGCATGTACTGATGCAATATTATCAAAATACTACAAGAGGTTGCCAATATATGGACCTAAACGCAAAACTTAACATCAGGACAGACGTACGTACGTCTGTACGTACGGAGGGACAAGGGTAAATCTATATGCCCCTTCCACTTCGTGGTGGGGCATAAAAATATGATAAGATGCACATATTTACTAAATACTCACATTAAATAGAATTGAAACATATCTGAACTGAATTATTCCACAAAAGGAATTGTTCCATTTAAAGATTCAGAACAAAATGCACTTAGTACATTGTTCTGACAGAACAAGCACATTGTTACATGAAATTCTATTGGTTAAAATAGATGTGGCCAGTTGAAAATTTCAAAGAGGAACAAAGATAAACTTCTGGTCTATCACTTGCTTATGTATCCGAAGCATTGGATATCAAATAAGTGTAAAATAACAAGTTAATTATTTAATGCTATGAGATTTCTAATGAAAGACAAATTTGCCATCATACATAAGGTGTATATATATTGGCTTTTTAAAGCTATCTGTTTGGGAGACAATGTGTATATATATTGGCTTTTTAAAGCTATCTGTTTGGGAGACATTCCAGCTGCTTCAGTGGAATGATGAACAGTCAAACAAGGTCTGTATCACATTACAAGCTCAAACTTGGAAAATTCTACCCTAAAGCATTATAGAACTCGATTGTCCAAAGCATTTTGTAGATATCCAAAAACCATGTAAAAGGAGCCTTGCTTCAAGTTTCACATTTTTGATGAAGAAATCTTTGGTTTGTTTGTTTTCCTTGAACGGTGGGTAGAGGAGTTACACTTTTCAGTTTTAAAATTTCAAAATTAGTAATTCCAGTGGGCATGAAATTTTGCTCTTTTTTCTTTTTGTGCTTTTTGCAAAAAAATTGTCGAATGATAATATCTTGTCATAGTTTGTTCTGTCCCTAATCATGTCTTGTATATATTCTATAATTGATAAGTCCCAAAAGTTGTTTTGTGAAATTATTTCCCTTCTAAACATACAAATTTGGTGAGCATCTATTTCATTGGTTCACACACTGTTAATTGTACACAGAAATGGTTGGATATTCAGGTTGTTCATGTATATAAATCACAAAGGAATGATGCATTCAGTGCAATGACAACATCTCCAAAATAACATCTTTGCTAGCCATGGGTTACGTGAGAGGAGAGGAACGAATTGTAACCCTCGGCTAGCAAAGAGGCAAAATAAGGTTTACAAGGGGGTTGGTACGTAGCATTGTGTATATTTGTATGATAAAATTCTTTTGTTTATCAAACTGTGATACCTACCTCCTGAAACAACTGATGTATCTGGTTAGCTATGTGTTGTACTTGTTCGGAGGTGCTGTAGTCTGATGGTATAACTGGATTCCTATAATCAGTCATATACTGGTCTGCCATATCTGGTACAGGATTTCTTTTACCAGGGGGACGTCTGAATTGAGACGGATGCTGGCTCATCCCTCCCCCTGGAAATTGATTCTGCCTCCGAGACATCATGTCAGCTGGTGTAGAATGAATGTCAGTAGGTCTCTCCATTTCTGTAGGCAGTCCCTGAGACCCTATGCCACCAGGTCCATAGCTTTGGTTCATATTATAAGTTTCTTTCATAGGTCTTGTTCTCTGTGGATTACTGAAAGTTTTACTTCGGACATCTTGATCTGAAAATTTATAAAAAAAAAGTATTAATTTTGTATATCAGAATTTAAATTTTAAGGGTGAAAAAATTATTGAATTGCATTTTTGGCATGTTTTTGTACTTTTTAACTAGAAAGATGAAATGACCATGAAATATTTAAAAATTACAATTAGCACATTTTAGTAAACTGCAAATTATATATTTCACTCATTTGTGGAACAAAGATCTTGGTAGAATGAAAGCACATATCAAAGATTCCCATTCAATGATTGTAAATGCCCCTTTTCCATAACCGACAAATATTTCTCCATTATTTCTTCCTTTTAGTGTAGTTTTGCATGTAGCAAAATATAGTTTGAGGCAATTCTCATCAAGTATATAGAAAGTAAAGAGGCAAGTGATTTGATTCATCCGAATAAATTAAAATATATAGTAACAATAACTTATGTTAAATGATTGAAATTCTAATTATCTCCCTTGTCACAATGGATTTAATAAAGCAATAATAAAACTACATAGTTGAACATTTCATAATTATTTCTAATTTTCAGTAAAACTACTACTGAACACCTCTGGTACTTATCACAGGTGCTTGTATAAAAAAAACCCTATATTATATAGCTTTTAACTGTAATATAAAATGTTGTGGTATAAAATGGTGGGTTTTTCTGAGATAGGTGCAAGTGGCTGATGGCTAAAAACAATACAAAATATTGCAGTTTATAAAATGTAAACAAATATTAGTCTGAAATCAATGAGAACTCCAATGTCCTATCTTTTTAATTTAGACCACTGAGAATTTCCAGTACGTACAAATAATCTCCCATGTTATATTATTATTTAATGTTTCCTGATAAGCAAGCCAATATAATCTGTAGTAGGCCCTAGAATCCACATTCGTGGAAACATATTTTTTGTGCATATTCATATTGATTTTCCCAGTACTGAGACATCCTCCTTTTCAATCCCTATGATGAATATGAATCAAGTTACCTTAAAAGGGATCATGTGAAAGGACATTGGAGTTACAAACATGTAAGGTAACTGGCCCTTTCCTTCAGCATTCAGGTAAACTGACTGGGTGAAAAGGATAGGATAGCAAGGTGAAGATTACTACAGACTGAGGTTCATGTAAGAAATATTTGCAACCTTACCTCCTCTGTGGTCTCCATTCAATTTCTGATAATTGGAGGCCATTGTGTACTCTTAGTTTTACTGCAAATATAAAAAAAAACAAGATATGTTTTGTGAAACACTTATGCCCCAGAATAGAAGTTAAGAAGAAACATTAAGAAATTTTGAACAACAATTAATTTACTTTTGACAAATTAATTTGTAGTAATAAATTCTGGTATCAACTGAGAAGTTAAATCACCTAAAATGATTACTGCAGTTGGATACAAACTTTATAGCTAACTCGATGTGTTCTGTCTGTAAGTGAGTACTTTGATTACATCAGGAATATTTTAATATACTTGTTCTCCAAAAATATATATATATTAATACCTGTAAAAAGAAATTGAATTGATAAAGAAAATATGCTGAATAATTTAAAAGATCTTTTTACAAAACAAATTCTATTGCTATCAAGAAAGATTTTATCATAAATGATTAAAGGGAGTACGAGCGTCAGATTCCAGAAGCAAACTATATCCTCGGGTTTTATCCATTCAAACAGTGCTAAAACTTTTTGCACATGGGTCACATTTTCTTGGTCATAAGTCACTTTATAATACATAAAATAGACTGTGTATAAAATTTAATCAACTTCCAATTATAATTTCATATATTTAAAGGCCTATAAACATCTTATGCAAATTGAAGGAAAACTCTAGAGAGATCTGTTTCCCGCCAAAATTTTGACATCTTATATCTCAAAAATTCCTACATGGATTTTCAAAATTCTTTACTCAAGTTGTTCCATTAGTTGTGCTCTTCAATACAAAATGTCAGAATTTTAATTTTAATAACAAAATTTCTGAGACTCGTACTCCCTTAAATGTTTCTCTATATAAAATTTAAAAAAATATAATTTCATTTCTCTGGTAAAATTTTACCGGACAGTCACATGCCAAGGTCAAGGTCATGAAGTCAAATATTCTGTACAAACTAAAAGGTTTCTCCACAATGAATACAAATGCAAAATATGAAAGCCCTATCACTTACCATTCAAAAGATATACTCAATGTTCAAGTTTTTATGCAATTGTTCATGTTCCAAGGTCTAGATCACAAGGTAAAAAATTCTGGTACCAATTAAAAGGTCTTGCCACAATGAATACAAGTGCAAAATATGAAAGCCCTATCACTTACCATTCAAAAGATATACTCATTGTTCAAGTTTTTATGCATTTGTTCATGTTCCAAGGTCTAGCTAGGTCACAAGGTAAAAAATTCTGGTACCAATTAAAAGGTCTTGCCACAATGAATGAACATGCAAAATATGAAAGCCCTGTCTCTTACCATTCAAAAGATATATCTAATGTTAGTTTATATTTTTTTAAAAAAAAATCCATCACCCGCCAAGCTCAAGGTCACGAGGTCAAAAAGTTTGCTATGGTTGGAAAGGTCTTGCCACAACGAATACACATGCAAAATATGAAAGTCCTATTACTTACCATTCTAAAGCTATACCCAATGTTAAAGTTTTTGTGGACAAATAGACAAACAGACAGACAGACCAAATACTAGTGGTAGTGGTCATCAACAAAATACTTTCTATTTCCATATTGTGTTTTAGGCAAGTTGCAAAGTCTGTCTTATGCAGTCTTTACTGAAATCTCTATTACAGAGAAAAAACAAGATGTGTTTTGTGAAACATTTATGCTCCCGAGTAAAAGTTAAGAAGAAACATTTAGCAACTTTGAACGAATGTCCTTCTGACAAATTAGGAATAAATTTTGGTACATGTATCAACTGAAAAGCTTAATCACATCAAATTTGATGATTGCAAACGGATGCAAACACAGAAGTCAACTAACTGACTCCCTCCAATCATTATCCAAGCATTATTAAGAAAACAATTTTCACCCCACCCCCTTTTTGGAACATTTATAGCTAACTCATTGTGTTCTGTATATAAGTGTTGTCAGTACTTTGATTACATCAGGGATATATTCATATACTTCATCAATACTGGTTCCCCAAAAGTGGAGGAATATACAGAATAGAAGAAATGTAATAATAGATATTTTTAGTAACATCCCTAATCACTGATATATATATATAACACATATATAAAACCCTGTTAAACAAAATTGAATAAATGAAGAAAATAAGCTGAATAATTTTTTAAAATTCTTTTTACAAAACAAATTCTATAGATATCAAGAAACATTTTATCATAAATGAGTTTAATGTAGTGTATAAAATAAAACAAAATATAATTTCATTTTTCTGGTGAAATTTTTACCGGAGAGTCACATGCCAAGGTCAAGATCACGAGGTCAAATATTCTGGTATCATCAGAAAGATCTCTCAAAAAGGAAAACACATGCAAATACGAAAGCCCTATCACTTACCATTCAAGAGCTATACTCAATGTTAAAGTTTTTATGCAGTTGTTCACATGCCAAGGTCAATGTCACAAGGTCTAAAATTCTGGCACCAATTAAAAGGTCTTGCCACAATGAATGCACATACAAAATATGAAAACCATATCATTTCCCATTCAAAAGATATATCCAATATTAAAGTTTATAATTTTTTTCAAAAAGTCTATCACATGCCAAGGTCAACGTCACGAGGTCAAAAATTTTGGTATGGTAGGAAAGGTCTTGCCACAAGAAATTCACATGCAAAATATGAAAGCCCTATCACTTACCATTCAAAAGATATACCCAATGTTAAAGTTTTTGTGGACAAACGGACAAACAAACAAAAAGACAGACAGACAGACCAAAATCTTCGATTCACGGGGCATAATAATCAAAAACATGTACAATTCAGTGGTATTAATTGTAGGTTTAGTTTGAAATACCTCTTCCATGCAAGGCCATTGTCTCAAACTTGCTGTGCCCAAAAAGTCTGTAAACAAGATGTGTTTTTGAAACACTACATATGCCCCAGATTTTACAGTAAAATACATGAAAATACCCAATTTGATCCCTTTTTGCCCTCTGTAACCTTGACCTTTGACCTAATTTTTTGCATATTTATGTTCCTCTTGACTAGACCTATACACTTGCCAAGTATTAAAAGTCTATCTTACATCGTTCAAAAGTTGTTTTTACTAAACACCAATTCAACCCCTCAGTTATTCCGAAACAGATGAAGCCCTTTTGGGTCTCTTGTTTATTGAAATGGTTTTTAATTGTTAAATGTATCTGTTTAAACATGCTATAAGAAACCTACAGAAAAATCACTGAATCAAGATCGGACAAAAATTTAAAAATTCATTTTTTCCATTTGTCCTCCTTTGGACCTCTTGTTTCTCAAAAACGGTAAATGCTACCTCAAATCTGTCGGCATATAAAAGTTGCGCAATTTTATTAGCAATAACATAAAACAAACTCCTTTCAATAGGATAAATAATAAGGATTCTACAGTCAAATATGTGAAAACAGCCAATTTCAACCCTTTTTAACCCTGTGAGCTTTACCTTTGACATGACCTAATTTGCTTTGCATACTAGACCTATACACTTGCCAAGTATGAAAAGTCTTTCTTATTACAGTTCAAAAGTTATAGCCAAGTTTCGGGCGCACAGACTCACAAACACACAGACAACCACACAAACAACCAGACACAACAGACATGACAAAAACAATGTACCCCCGATCCTAAAAAGATCGTTTGACCATCAAGTAAAAGGCTGTTGGACGGCAAAGGAATCTCGGACTACTGGGCAGGGGATATATTTTTTCAGCACCAAACCCCGAGGTTTGTTTTAAAACAAGGGCTAATTTGTAATTGTAAGGAGGAAAGGCAAACATCATCGAATCTCAATTAAAAAGTTGTCAAATAAAGGGCCACACACCTTAGTCATAAATCTTCACTTTTGCAAGTAGATATAAATGTATATATTCATTTAAAATATCCAAAATGAAAATGTACACTTAAAATTTCTTTTTTCAAGTTTTTATAGGGAAGTTTGTTCGTATACGGAAGTTTGTTGATGATAATATGGAACAGTTGACTTGTAATTCACTACTAATGGTAAAAAAACCGTAAAATACAAACCGAAAGTAGAAATTTTAAAGTAATTAAAAACAACCAGAATATTTATCATGAAAGTGACTTTGACTATTCTTTGAAAGAAACTCACCTGTTTTATTATGATTGTTAATACTTCATGTCTTCAGTTTTTGATTTAACAAAAGGAATAAGAAATTGGAAATTTATTTATCTATATTAAGCACGCAGATCATGTGACCAATGTTTGTTGTAGCTGGATTTAATTTCTATGTGCATTTTTCTTTATTTTTCACTTTTTGGTGTCATTTTATTTTTGCAGAACTTTGTTTATTGCTCTTCTGCAAAAATGCATTGTCCATCATCCATTAGTTTTAGTATTATTACCCACATTTTCAATTTATTATTCCACTACGGGGCACGTCTTAGGGGCGGAAGGACCTTTTACGGGACGCTGGGACTGCAGCCATTTTATTTAGCGGGAATTCGGGATTTACGCTTAACGGTATCTGGGATTTGCGTTGTCATTTTTCGGGAATCGGGATTGAAAACTTTATTTTCTGGGGAATACGGAATTTGACCGTTATTTCCTCAGGACTCCGGGACCATACCCCCTCTTACCCACTTCTGGAACACATTACAGGCTAAAACAAGTTTACTTTAATCGTACTTCAAAGATGATATACAACAATAAACTGAACTTAATTAAAAACATAGGTAATCAACGATTACAGAGTTCGCCTCGTTATGGCACTTTGTCACAGTAACGAAATTTTGACTGGATGTTGACATCACATTTGCATGCCTAAGCAAGGTTACATGATCCTACCATGTATAGTGACTGAAATCTGAACTTGCCTGAAAACTTGGACATAAATCACTCATGCGTAAAACATAAGTCAAAGTGACCTACTTTTGCCTGGATGCTGATGTACCATCAGGGATGCATGCCTATGCAAGGTTATATGATCCTACCATGTAAAGTGACTGAGATATGAACTTGTCCAAAAACTTGGATGTAAATCAATCAAGCGGAAAATATAGGTCAAAGTGACCTAATTTTGTCTGGATGCTGATCTACCATCAGAGTTATATGCATATGCCAGGTTACATGATTGTACCATGTATAGTGACTAAGATCTGAACTCGTCCTAAAACTTGAATGTAAATCAATCAAGCATAAAATATAGGTCAAGGTGTCCTAATTTTGCCTGGATGCTGACCAACCATCAGAGATGTATGCATATGCAAGGTTACATGATCCTCCCATGTGTAGTGACTAAGATCGGAACTAGTCAGAGAACTTGAATGTAAATCAATCAAGCATAAAATATAGGTCAAAGTGTCCTAATTTTGCCTGAATACTGATTCACCATCAGAGTTGCATGCATATGCAAGGCTGCATGATCCTACCATGTATAGTGACTAAGATCTGAACTCGGACGTAAACTTGAATGTTAGTCGTTCAAGCGGAAAATATAGGTCAAAGTGACCTAATTTTGCCTGGATGCTGACCTACCATCAGAGATGCATGCATATGCAAGGTTACATGATCCTACCATGTATAGTGACTGAGATCTGAACTCGGACGTAAACTTGAATGTAAGTCGTTCAAGCGGAAAATATAGGTAAGAGAGACCTAATTTTGCCTGGATGCTGACCTACCATCAGAGAAGCATGCATATGCAAGGTTACATGACCCTACCATGTATAGTGACGAGATCTGAACTCGGACGTAAACTTGAATGTAAGTCGTTCAAGCGGAAAATATAGGTCAGAGAGACCCAATTTTCTTGGAGGCTGTGAGATAGCCCAAGATGCACCTGCATACAAAGTTTGATGATCCTACCATGCATAGTTGCAGAGATATATGCCCAAATGCAACGCGGACGTAGACGTAGACGCGGACGCGGACGCCGGGGGTACTCCAATAGTCCCCCTCAACTTCGTCCTCGCGAAATATATTTGATTTAATTTGATTTGATTTATATCAATAAAGGTCATACCAAACGAGAGGCTCTTTGAGCATGTATCTATGACGACACTGACAATTGAGTGACCTTTATGTTGAAGAGCCTCGCATTTTCAGCTTTGTTAACAGACTACGATAATCCATGATTGTTAACTTATGTTCCAAGAT
>MJUU01027819.1:0-12433 GCA_002080025.1 Modiolus philippinarum
TAAATAATCTGACTTTTTCTTTCAACACTTTTACGTGTACATTTTTGTAAGTAAATTATCAGTTTTGTGAAAATGGGGTGCTCTGTTTCTGAAAATCATTACAATGTATACTCCTTGTGGGCCTATGATTTGGTAAATAAAAAATATATGCATTCAGCATTCTTTACAAGGGTCAAAGTTTGATAGGCAGCGAAGTTGTTCTTCGTACTTTCACTTCATTGTTGTCGACGTCAACTTCCGCCTTGTGACTTTGGGTCCTATGTTTATTGTGTTCTAAAAGATTTAATGCTACAGAAGTTATAAGGTAGATCTAGGAGTTATAGATATTTGATTTTACTACCGATATTTAGCTAGGCTATATAGATAGTTCTTGGAGGGAGGTGAGGAGTACGCTTGCGCAGAAGACTATTGACCAATAGGAATTTCAGATTCACGAAAATTAAAATGGCGTCCAGTTTCGTCTTGGTAAAACGGGGCGGGGTTTAATTTTTCTGTTTCCTTGTGGAAGTTGAAATGTATCATAAACATTTACTATAGGTGGTACTGGGAACAGGTTTGTAAAGGATGATGGGATTGGTATTGCAATATCGCTTAGCAAGATTTATAAATATAGATATGATAAAAAGAATAATAACAGTAATGTATAAATTTAAAACCAGAAGTTAATAAATACAGATGAGGTATTGTGCAATAATCAATAATATACAAATACTTTAAAAGACTTTTCAATGGTGTTAAACAAAGCGTGATTGTAGTTTGTGGAGATACTTAGGCAATGGAAAACGAAAGGTGGAAAGAGATAGAATTGTGTTTTTTGGCGGAAGAATGAAGAGCTACCGGTGTTTATATTTGTATGTGCTGTAGAAGGTTTATGTTTCGAAGCCAAGTACACGAGAAAGAATTTAATGCAAAAGATAAGCGGTTGAAAGAAATGTTAAAAGGAGAGAAGCATATTGTGTGTAAAACGTGTAACTCTTATGTGTGTAAGGAGGCTATACCTCCTCAAGCAATGATAAATAATTAAGAAACGGATAAAGCTCCTTTTGAAGAAATAAATACGCTAGAACAACATTCAATTTCTCCAGTTTTTACATTTTACAAAATTGTGATTTTACCTAAGAGTGATCAGCGAGCTGTACATGGTCCAGTTGTGTATGTAGAATCCGACATGATAAAAATAACGAAAATTATTGATTTGAGTATACAAATACATCATGAGCCGCCACACCCTTGTCAATCAAACACGCAATTTTCTATCCAAGGCTATTCCATAGTCTAGCGTATCGTTTTTATTTCATAAAAACCATTATCCGATTTATATCATCCACTTATATGTTTATAAGTCTCCTCGTGTTTTCTAGTTATTGATCATAATTAAATTTCTGCAGTTCTATTTAAAGTTCGGGTTTCCCCTTGGAGTCGGGATAAAAATAGCTCGGCGTGTTTTTTTGGTATCAAGTGCGCAAATATTGACTTTCGAACAGGGATCCAGTTTTGAACCCAAAGCTGTATTCAGTATTAAGCACTGCAACTCTTACGATTGGTGGATAATAAAATTAAAACTTTTAAATTAGAATACTTTGTCATGTTACAATTCGATTTATAGGAAATCTGATTTCAACAATGTAACCCAGAGATGATAATTTGACCTTTTATGGGATTTGGTCGACATAAAAATATTTTACTATTTTCAATATACCCTTTTTTGAGCCTCAATTTACACCAAGAATCGCCGCATAGACCCCCATTTTTTATTTTGGAATTCGAAAGATCTGTATGAGTACTTATCATTTTCAGGANCCGGACAAATGCTCGCAGTTACTGACAGCTAGCTAAGGACATAATTTCTGTTGACTATGACATCAAGCCTTCTTACATATGAAATTTCAATTGAAATACTTCTAAATAGATTTGGTATAACAACATCAATTATGAAAGAAGAACATGATATTGTGCAATGCCAAATACTGCCAATATGAAAAATTGTTTAAATTTAGTTATGGTGTAAAGCATTTAGGAGATGATCAATATTTTTGCCAACAAAAACCAGAAGTAAAGATTTAACAACAATGCTGTATTTATATCCTTTATGAATAAGTTTGTTCAACGGATGAATAAGTTTGGAAGGACAATTTTTGAATTTATGCGCGTTGTAAATGATATGTCCATAGAAGTTTGGGTGTGAAATGCCCTGATGTATAAGAGCCCTGCATGTAGAACCAAATTTTCTTAATAAGTCAATGTATCTATAATAAAAATACAAAAAATACCGATGTTGCATATTAAACTGTAAATTTCGTTATGCTGTACACGTGTTTCAAGGAGTTACCTCTCATCAGCAGCATTAATATCAAATAATATGGAAAGCCATAATCCAAAAGTTGTCACAAAAGAAGTACTCATTACCAAAAAAATCGAAATAGGAAGCCAAATCCAGTACCAAGGACATCTACCGAGTGCCATACACGGAATGAAGCCTCAGTATTTTTAAGTGGTTAGAATTTTGATAAAAACAGTAAATTTGTATAGCACGCAAGGTAAAATTTTCATTAATTTTTCATTAATTTTCATTAATTTTTCATTAAAAATTTTCATTAATTTTTCATTAAAAATTCATTAATTTTTCATAAATTTTCATTAATTTTTCATTAAAAATTTAGAGAATGTTTTTATCAATTTATGATATCTATTGATATTGATGCAGAAGTTTTTCAGTGAGACAAAGATTTCGGCCGTTGAAGTCAGAAACAGTACTACATACTCGTGCATATCGAACAAGTTGTGAAAAGTAGACCCCGTAAGAAGGGGCTAACGGAACATCGCCGTCGAGATGGGGGAAATTGACTATAGGGAATGAGAAATCATCCCTTTTATCATAAACCTTAGTGTTTAACTTTCCTTGATTTATTTATATATCAAGATCAAGAAAAGGAGTATAATCACTGCTGCTATGAAAGTTCTGCAGGATAAATTTCACCCGTAAATTTAGAAAATTCAGGATTATTTAAAGCCAAAATATCGTCCAAATATCTATATGTATTGTTAAATTTATCCACTAAATGCTGTTTAGGAGGGTCTTTTTGAATTTTTGCCATGAATTGTGACTCGTGGCAATAAAGAAATAAATCTGCTATGAGAGGTGCACAGTTGATACCCATAGGAATACCTATTTTTTGTTGATAGACTGTATCACCGAAACGAACAAAAATATTATCAAGAAGAAAATTTAATGCTTTTAATCATATCCTGACAAGTCCAGTTTGTATATTTGTCATGTTTGTCGTCACTGAAAAACGATTTAAATGTATTGCAACAAATGTACGTACATCCTGACTTTTTGAAGGACCATTTAATCAAAAACGAAAATTTCTCTTTGATGAGTGTATGCGGTAATGTAGTATAGAGGTTAGAAAAATCATAACTATCGACGGAGGTGTATGCTTCATTAACAGATCGAAGTCTTTCCAAAACTTCTACCGAATTTTTAACACTCCAAAAGTAGTTAATTCCACTGTATTCATAACATTTGTTGCTAAAGTTGATGACGAGATTTTTTATGGTAGTAAGTGCACTGGTCAATAACACAGAAATATGTGTAATTGAACATTTACTTGATGCCGAAATAAAACGAAATTTGAAAGGATATCTGTGTAGTTTAGGAAGCCAATACATAGTAGGAATGCTTTTATAATTAGAAGTTGCTTTAAGTTCAGCTGTAGCTATCATGTGATCATCAATTATTTGTGTTTCTGCTGACGTGGTAGCTTGAAATGTACTAGAATTGGTAATTTCATTCCGAAGCACCTCGATGTAATACTTACGTCAAACAACGACCACATTATTGGCTGCTTTATCTGCCGGAACAAATATATACTCTTTTTCCCAATTCTTTTAACTTCTGTTTGATTTTTGAAATAGCAGGAATGGTATTCTGCTGCTTATAATGTGTTATTCATAATATATAATATTCATTTCAAATTTTCTTTAATGCCTCTTCTCCAATTCAAGTCCAAAAAACATATATTCAAAAACAGAAGAAGGAAGCATTAAAAATGAGAAGAAATAATCTTAATAAATAAGAACTAAATGTATATTCGTAGACAACGGAACACCTGGATGTAATCATGTATTGTTTTGTGTAAAAGAAGAACCTTTATTGGTGACAACAATTAATCCAAAATCCTGTTAAAACATTTGAAAATTCATCTTATAAAATAAGGTCAAAAACAATTCATTATATAAGATAAATGTACATGAAGTGTTAGTAAAAAAATAACACAAGAATATGCTGATTAACCTGCCAAAACAAAACATTTTCTTGGAAACAAAACAAATGTAAACAAAATAAGCATAGACCCAAAAAACTACATTTAAAAAGCCACCAAGTAAATAATAAAATAACAAAATAGATGCTAGAACGATCGAGACTAACTCGCTTACTTAACAAAATGTTCTTAGAGTTCCATTAAAACAATTGTTTGAGTTGGTAAAAAATCTTGACTGCTTCAATGTTTGCTACCGAACATAGAAATAGAAAACAAATGATGCACAAAAAATCTAGAAGAAAGCGTCAATCTACACGTATTAGGAATTATTAAACACTTAAACACCTGTTTTGTTACGAAAAAAAATGTGAAATGCTTTAACTTCCTTTAGTTTTAAAAATATCAGATATAAAAATTGAAAGAAAATACCATGATGTAAAGCTTTTTAACAGATAAGAAAAAGGATATAACATAGTGAAAGATTGTGAGAAAAGGACACTTATCACAAAAGTTTATTTTTGTTAATTAAAATGTTCTAAACATTTTGCATTCAAAATTAAAACTAAACTTCGATCTATTCATTTTTCTTCACTTTAAAAGAAGAAATTTGCTATATTGTAAAAATGCAGAGTGGTACATGTAATATATGTTTTTCACCTCAGTTAAATTTGAGTCAATTTCATAACCTCACTTTTACTTCTCCATAGAAATTGCTGTCGACATGCTAGCAGACAAAACTGCAAATGATGGGGAGGTTTGGTGCGCCCTCAAACCGGTTTATTCCACCATTTCTTTTGAAATGCCTGTACAATGTCAGGTCAACAATTTTTCCGGTGTTTGTCACCTTATTTGTCTTTTTTTCTCGAGACTTTTGCTCTTGACTGCTCTTGACTTGCCCTTTCCAGCTATCTATCGGATTTGACTTAACTACCGGCGTTGACATGTTTTACAAGGCGGATGCCTTATAAGTAGTAGGAGCTACTCTACCGGTAAATCTGATGTCACTTATGGTCAATGTTGTTCATTTTTGTATATGTGTGTGTGGTTTTTTTCTGCCCCGTACTCATGTGGTGTCCTTGTGTCTTGGTGTTTCTATATTGCCGTTGTCCGTTGTCCCTGGATTTTTCGTTGTTTGACTGACAGTTATCTTCTTACTTACTTTATATAGATCATAGCGTTTTAAGACTTTAGCTATCCAACACGTATTCCATGCTTGTGGATATTTTGAATGCTTTAGTAAGATCCCAAGTCAATACAATTTGACTTCTAGGACATATGTTACCTTTCAAAAACTGGGCATGATTTTTGTATCCATACCTTACTCTAGTTGATTTTGAATGAATATACCTTTGTACCTATTACCGTTCACTTCAAACAAAAACAGCTTCCAGATGCTGCAATTATAAAGGCGCTAATAGGTATTTAATAATCCATGTATACGTAACACAAGTATCTACTTCTAAGCTCTTGCAATTAGCAGATGTATGTGCTGAATCTAATTGTCGTAATGAGTGTATCAATACAAGAATTCCTGCAATGTTTACGTAGTATATTGTCAATGTTTACCACTAACAGTAGTTTGTTTGAATCTGTATGTCATACTGAATCAAATCTTATCATTGTTTTCTTTTGTTGAGCTGTAAATACCTCCCTTTTGCTAATATGATGTGAATGGTGAAGCCATATTAAACGATTTGGTGATTCATAAAAGATTTCAAGCCTTACTCTCGTATTTGGCTGTTGTCCTATAGATGCTTTATTATCACCCAACCTTCGTTTGTGTTTAGAAAAAGACAGAAAACGTTTTGAAGGTTGTGACAAACAAGCCGAGACATAGGAGACTCTTGTATTTTTTTTTTTTTTTGCATGGAAACTTGAGCATAAAAATATATGAATAAGACGCAGTACCCGTAACGGATATATGTAACCGGACTATCTCTGGGGACTGACTTGATTGTACGGTACCCGTAACTGATATATGACACCGGACTATCTCTGGGGACTGACTTGATTGTAAAAAGAAAATATTTCATTTACTGCTGTTTCATGTCAGTTCGGTTACTTTATTTCTAAATGCATCTTAGTTGTACAACATCAATTACACTTATTAAGAAAAAAAAAACTTCATTGAACTATTTGTAGCAGAAACGAATAAGGGCTGCATTTCCGTAGCAAGCAGGTTAAAAGTGAAGTAAACGAGGCATTTTTGACTGTTCTTGAGATGAGTGTTCCAATCGTAAACCAGTAAAATAAATGTTTTGTGGAACAAATGAAGGTCTGTCCCCTTAAAGCTATGATGTTATTTTTAATTTTCAATGATTGTCCGAATTTTATTTTAAAATTGGTTATGATTAAATTCTAATACATAAGGAATCGAATTGAAATTATTTATTTTATACACATCAGTATTGGATTGCATTGCAGAGAGTCATTCAAGTTAATTTCTGAAGAATAAATATTATTTTGTAAGACCTGTTTCAGCTAAGGTAAAAAAAGAACTTTTAAAGAAGCAATGTGTAATTATTTCAAATAGTTCCAGATTTTTTTTTTAATCCACTATTTATGAAGCCGAAAGAGATGGAGCTGAATTGTGAAAAGGAGATGAGTGTAATAACAAAATGATATCCCATGGCGATCCACAAGATCATGATGTCGACCGTAAAACTTCTGTAGTGATGACTTTAAGTTGTGGGTAACATACTCAATAATAATTAGTTATTTTCATCACAAGACAACAAATCTCTAATAATGAGGACACTAACAAAATGACCGAATAGAATTGTCAGGGGCTCAAATGGGAACACCAGAAGACGGAAGACTAAATACAAGATCCATTTACAAAGTAAACGAATAATACAAAGCTAAAGCCCTCACAGTCTAAGCTTTTAAAAAAGAGAGAAAAATCATATGCTTCTGAAAGGAAAGCTCTTAGTGACTTAATCCGATGTAAAGTCTAAACCGGTAATGTTAAAAGGGGCTGAGATTGTCCGTTTTCATTTGTAAAACTAATAGTTTACGGTCGTGTTGACTGCGAGGAAGAGCCTACATTTACGGTATAGTAACTATAATATACTGTTGTAACTGTCATTGTTTTGAAGACGACATGAACATCTTCACCATTTTTTAAACTTTGTAATGGATTAAATTCAGTCCAGATCACGATCATATAACTCAATACGGAAGTTACTGTGCATTTTGGTACTATGATATCAAACAAATTGTGTAGACTCCACAAAGTACTTTTCTACCAATGTTATAAATCTAGTAACTTGAAGATATGTTTTCCATACCCCGGCATATAATGAATGTATCAACTGCTTCTTTGAAAAGCCCGTTTATTTTTAGTGCTGTTATGTTTAATACTAATGAGAGTACATGTACTTTTTGTTCGACAATCTTTTTGTGTTTACGTATTCATTTGATCGTTTTTGTCTCATATTTCACCAATGGCATCAAAATTTGTAGCGTTGCCTTGTATTCGTATTACACCAAAAAGCTATTATAATTCGAACCATCAGATAGAAAGGAACACAATTATTGTCTGAGCGCGTTTTTTTTTAATTAACGATTGCGATCATACACGAGTGTGCCAACGGGATGACGTTGATGGCAGATGTTTTAAGCTTCAACCGCATTTTCCTTCTTGTTGAAACAGCTGATTTTCTATCAATATGATATTTCCAAAGACATTATTTAGGATTATTGGTGAAATTTAGAATCAATTGTCATAAATATAGAAACAACACCACTTTGAAGACTATATAGAAATAACTATGAAATGTAGTTCAAAGACGCTAGATATTTTGTAATATGTTAATTTATATATTAATTAATAAAGCACAACTAATTTGAAAACGATATTGACGAACAATCGTGTTAAATATTGAGTGTGTTAGAACATATGTTGATTGTCAGAAGTCAAGGAGATTTTGTGTTAAAACAGCTGTTATCGATAAATTGATACCAAGATAAGATGAGATCATTTTGACATCAGATAGTCTTGTTGGTGCTTCAACAACAGCTAGGATAAATAAATACTAACAATATTTGCTGCTTTACTGGCATCATGTATTCTTAGGGATTAAAACAAAAAAGTGTAATATTATGAAGTTTTTTTACTTATTTATGTTATGGTTTTTAACGTTTAGTACTTTTTGTATTTTTTCATATTATCTTAATATTAATTATTAGCCTGGGTTATTAGCCCAGTAGATTTTACCCAACAGAATATGTTAATATATTTTTAATCGTTGGTCCATATCTGAAGATTTATATTAAAGAAAGAATTGATAAGCATTTGTTTTCACAGGACCTACTTCAATGTAAGTTTTTGAACGAAAAAAGATTGTCATCTGTTGGATTCTCTTCACTGTTACCTTTAAATGAAAACCAAAGAAATAATTGCAGTAATTCTCTTCTTTCTTTTTGTCACACTCAAAGAAAATAAGCGGGTACGGCTAGCACAATCCATTTGATGCTGATACAAAAGTTTTCCAACCGAACTCCCAAATCAGATTTCAGGGCTAAAAACTAGCTGTTTACATGCTGAGTATCCTACCTGATGAGATTAATTCCATTTTGAGATCAATTTCCCACATGCTAGCTCTGAGTACTTTAAATTTTTCAAACCTGAGTTCCGTTTCATGGAATCAGGCGCAATTTTGAAAATTCCGAAACCTGATTGCATCTTTAGGGTAAGGGATTCATCTAATTATGAAGTTGGGTCAAGATAAGAATATTAGTCTCTGAGAAAATGGAAATTTATTTTATCGGGAAGGAATATACATATAGTTTAACCTGCACTTAGCCTAGTAACATCGCTGGCCAAATTTGCATCATTGTGACACTTTTCGTGGGTAATTAAATTTTGTTGAATCGCAATTATGCAATTAGCGTACCCAAAATGTAATTTTTATTTGGCTTATACAATAAAAGACAAAAAAAATCGAATTTGTCAGTCATCGAAAAAATTGATGAAAAATCTACAAAAGAGCAACTTATACGATATATACATGTAACTTATTTATGCATGTACTCCATTTCGGCTACTGATATTGCAAAATCTATAGGAATATTGAACACATCGTTCATAATTACGATTTTTCATCTTGACATACACATAATAAAATGTGTCGGTGAAAAAAATGGCAACAGGAAACATATCAAACAAGTCGTCAAATCACACATACCTTCAAATTAGTATTTCGCTACATGCTTTTTAAAAATTGCATCCCAGCATTCTTCAAATGGTAATGCGTACCTATATGAAAAAGAAGGAAATGGGATAAATGTCAAGGAGACAACATCCCATATCCAGGTTAAAACTACCCAAAGCAAAGCATTTAGGGGTCAACGTACGGTCTTCAACACAGTGAGGAACCTCACACCATACAGCAAGCCTAAATGGCCCAAAAAAGTAAAAAGGTGAATAAATCAATGGAAACAAACCACATCCAATAACCCAAATATCAAGAAAATAAAATTTTATAAGAAGACAAGGACAAGCCAATGACTAACATATTCCTGACTTGGGACAGGCGCAAAAATTGCAGTTGGGTTAAACTCTTTTTCTTGGATCCAAACCCTCCCCCTATGTGTGGTGAATGGCTAAAAAATAAGTACACAAAAAGACTCACAGTAGAAATCAAACTAGAAAAAAGTCCAACTTATCAAGACGAGTACCCTTACAATGAAGTACATAAAACATGAAGACAATACACACAGGTACTGTCCAGACAAATACTCGCAGTTACTGACAGTTAGCTAAGTACATAATTTCTGTTGACTATGATATCAAGCCTTCTTACATATGAAACTTCTATTGAAATACTTCTTAGATTTGGTATAACAACATCATCCATTATGAAAGATGAACATGATATTGTGCAATGCTAAATACTACCAATATAAAAAACTGTTTAAATTTAGTTATGGTGTAAAGCATTTAGGGGATGATCAATATTTTTGCCAACAAAAACCAGAAGTAAAGATTTAACAACAATGCTGTATTTATATCCTTTATGAATAAGTTTGTTCAACGGATTAATAAGTTTGGAAGGACAATTTTTGAATTTATGCGCTTTGTAAATGATATTGCCATTTTTAGAAGTTTAGATGTGAAATGCCCTGATGTATAAGAGCCCTGCATGTAGAACCAAATTTTCTTATTAAGTCAATGTATCTATAATAAAATTTAGAGAATGTTTTTATCAATTTATGACATCTAAACCATTGATGCAGGAGTTTTTTTAGTGAGACAAAGATTTCGGTCGTTGAGGTCAGAAACATTACTACATACTCGTGCATACTCGTGCATATCGAACAAGCCCCGTAAGAAGGGGCTCACGGAACATTGCCGTCTAGATGGGGAAAATTAACTATAAGGAAGGAGAAATCATCCCTTTTATCATAAACCTTAGTGTTTAACTTTCCTTGATTTATTGATATATCAAGATCAAGAAAAAGAGTACAATCACTGCTGCTATTGGATTTATTTAAAGTAAGTTCTGCAGGATAAATTTCATCTGTAAATTTATATATATTTCAACTGAAGTTTTAATTTAGTCTATTGAAGTACGTTTATAATAATAATTTTGGCCATTAAGGGCGTCTATTGTTACCGGAAAATTGACGACAATGGATGTTTCTATTGCACGAATATATCATTACCGGTGATGTTTGTAGACCAAGGATTTATATACCATGCCATCTCCATAGACGATCAATGTCCTGAATATTTGTCCCTTCTTACAATCTGTAGAAGGTTTAGACTTGACTGAGACAAAAAATAATGAGCAGCTGTATTCCTTAAACTTAATGAATATGTAATTATGCTACTCTCAATCAATTTTCCTTCAGCTAGAAGCCAAGGGGAGTTAAGAGGATAAGGTTACGCTATGTTGAAAAAGATACAAACTACTAATTGCAGTAAAGGTTGTCAGGAAATTCTTTTGTTGATTACAATTTTAAAGGATTGTCAAATGACCTTTTAAGTATTCACAACATTTAATTATACATGCTTTCCAGAAACTGCATCATCTTGTCTCCAAATTCAATCTCCTTTGATCAATCAATGTACTGCATGCATAAGTCTTTCAGATTAATGAAAAGGAAAACAAAATTGATTTTTGTTTGAAAATGGAATTGTGTACATTTTTATGAAGGGTTATATATAACTTTTTGTCAGATTACCTATAAGAGATTTCATAAAGGCAAGTTTTACGAAAAACATATTATCTGAGCAAATATTTGAAACGGGAAATGTAAAATAACGTCATCTCATTCAACTTTTGTACCCTATTTAGCAAACCACAAATAAAACCCAATAGCAAAAAAAAAATGTGATTACACATTTCAAACCTGTTCTTTTTTGTCCTACAGAAAACAATGTGTCTTTATCGCTATGTGATACATATTTCAAACCTGTTCTTTTTGTCCTACAGAAAACAATGTGTCTTTATCGCTATGTGATACATATTTCAAACCTGTTCTTTTTTGTCTTACAGAAAACAATGTTTCTTCGTTTATCGCTATGTGATACATATTTCAAACCTGTGCTTTTTTGTCCTACAGAAAACAATGTGTCTTTATCGCTGTGTGATACATATTTCAAACCTGCTCTTTTTTGTCCTACAGAAAACAATGTGTCTTTATCGCTGTGTGATACACATTTCAAACCTGTTCTTTTTTGTCCTACAGAAAACAAAGTGTCTTTATCGCTGTGTGATACATATTTCAAACCTGTTCTTTTTTGTCTTACAGAAAACAATGTTTCTTCGTTTATCGCTATGTGATACATATTTCAAACCTGTTCTTTTTTGTCCTACAGAAAACAATGTGTCTTCATCGCTGTGTGATACACATTTCAAACCTGTTCTTTTTTGTCCTACAGAAAACAATGTGTCTTTATCGCTGTGTGATACACATTTCAAACCTGTTCTTTTTTTGTCCTACAGAAAACAAAGTGTCTTTATCGCTATGTGATACATATTTCAAACCTGTTCTTTTTTTTGTCCTACAGAAAACAATGTATCTTTATCGCTGTGTGATACATATTTCAAACCTGTTCTTTTTTGTCCTACAGAAAACAATGTGTCTTTATCGCTGTGTGATACATATTTCAAACCTGTTCTTTTTTGTCCTACAGAAAACAATGTGTCTTTATCGCT